>MU376286.1:0-109062 GCA_022495205.1 Hypoxylon sp. FL1150 | reverse complement strand
ATATAAATAATTTTATATATAAAATAAAATATATTTAAATTATATTATATAATTATATATTTAATTAAAAAATATATTATATTTAAAATATTATTTATATTAAATTATATATATTAATATATAATTTTAAATGATAATTATATATATATATATAATTTATTATTTTTAAAAAAATTTCATTTTTTTTTTTAATAAATTAATTTTTTATTATTATATAATAATTTAATATTTAATAATATAATAATTTTTAAAATTAATTAATTTATTTAATAATAATTATTAATTAATATATATATTATATATTTTAATTAAAATTTTTTTTAAATTATATATAATTATATTTAAAATTAATTATATTATTATTATTATAAATTTTAATAATTATAAATAAATTATATAAATATTAAAATAAAATTTAATTTATAAAATTATATTTTTTATAATTATATATAAATAATAATTTTTATAAAATTAAATTAAATTTATTATTTATTTATATTTTAATATAAATTTAATTTAATAATTTTTATTTATATATTAAATATTTTATAAAAATTTAAATTAATTAATAAATAATAAAATTAATTTAAATATTTAGATTAATATAAAAATTTATAAAATTTATAATAATTATTATATAAAATTTTTAAATTTATTAAATATTAATAAATAAATATATATTATAATATTTTTATATAAATTTTAATTTAAAAAATATATTAATATTAATTATATTTAAAATTTTATAATATTAAATATTTTATAAATTATATTAAAAATTTATATTTATTTAAATTTTCATAATAAAAATATTTAATTAAATATTTATTTATATAATTTTAATATATAAAATTAAATTAATAAATAATAAATAAAATAAAAAATTAAATTATTTTTTATTAATATTTATAAAATATAAAATATTTAATTAATATATTTCGTTATTTTTTAAAATTTCATTTATATTATTAAAAAAAAATATCCGAATTTTTCAAATAAATTTATAATAATTTATCGGATTTAATAATTATTATATTTTTAAAAAATATATTTTAAAAAAAAATAATAAAAAATATTTAAAAATATTTTAAATAATAAATTTATTTATATATTTAATTATAATTATTAAAATATTTTTACGAAATATTATTTTAATTTTTAATTAATTATTTAGATAAATATATATATAAAAAAATATAAATTCATAGAAAAGAAAATTTACAAAGACATAGTATAATTTTCCATTTGTCGTTTGTAAGCGAAATGTCTTATACCGAGGTGTAGCGCCATGTTCCACGCGAATAGCCAATCTGCAGGGGTAGTTCTAGAAACTCGGACAATTGTTAGCCGAGACCAAGGCCGGTCTCGCAGCCATCTCAACCCCCTGTCGAAGTGCGGATCTGATAACCTTGTCCCCGCCACCCCACCGGGAGTCATTGGCTCGGAGATCGCTGACGTTGACGTTGACGTGATCACCGCCCCTTTCCTTTTCCTGCTTATCTGATCTTCGTGCAGATGAAACCATCGAAAAATAAACTGGCCCTAGAGAAAACGGACTAGCCTAGGAATTAGAATCCGATACCTCTCTATAACATTTAAGCCGTTTTCTATTCAAGTGGAAGAAATGGAGCTGATGTTCCGTCCCACTGCTCGCTCTTTCAGAAACAGCACCGTGTAAGAAAGGGAAAGGCACTAGAGGTGAATTGCGTCTCGTCTAATGGCAATGGCTATGTGTCCCCTTGGCACCGGTACGACATCGCGGGGCGGTAGAACGGATCCAATCGTGACTTTGGGTTTCTCTAGCCGAATCTCCCTCTGGCTAACTAACCCCTTACCATTACCTGTTGATCTCTGGGCCCTTGGTACATAATGGACCGGGGTTCTTTGCCTTTGCCCATTTTCCTAGGTTAACTTCTTTTCTATCTCCATCGATAATACCGATGTCTGTTAGGCTCGTTCGGCTATTCTCCTAGACCGCGTTCTGTGACCCGAGAAGCTGACCCCCCGGCTTGATACCTGATTTCTTCTTTCGTCCCATCTCCTTTCTGCCCATTTTATCAAGTGGATAGCCATCTGAGAAATAAAAACAAAAAACCATTGATGCTCTTCCGCTCAACTCATCTCTTACCAGATTCTCAGTTCCGTATTTAAAATACTGCTGCATCTTCTCCTGCAGTGTAACGACCGCAGCATCTACTTCGAGGTTACACTACACAACATTCGATTTCCCATCCGCAAGATTCACAATGACTTCAACTTTCTCCACCATACACGGCAATGACCGTTCCACCGCCAACCCGTACAGAGTCCTCATCGCGGGTGGCTGTTACAGTGGTCTGGCGGTAGCTGTCAATCTGCTGGAGAAGTGCGACACCATCGAGTCTCCCATCCCGGTCGAGGTTACTATTGTCGATGAACGTGACGGTTTCTGTATGTACCTCTTCTGCATGGCGTACGACCTAGTGCAACCTTAGCATCTCGGATCTTCTAATCGTGCGTTTTCTAGACCATGTAATTGGTTCACCGCTTGCTCTGGCTTCGAGTAGCTACGCGGAGAAGGCCTGGGTCGAGTTCAAGAACATCCCGGTACTACAGAGACCCGATGTGCATTTAGTTCACGGCACCGTCAGCAAGATTGACCCGGAAAGCAAGACGGCAGTTATTCTTGAGCAGCCGCACAAGATCGAGAGATCTGAACCGTACGATTTCTTTGTCGCTGCCAGTGGCCTTCGACGTGTATGGCCCGTAGTGCCGCAATCGGTAACCCGAGAGAACTACCTTGAAGAGACTGGTCGGCATATCAAGGCTGTGATCAACGGCACTGCGCCGGTGCTGGTCGTCGGTGGTGGTAAGATCCCCTCTTAATCCGTCCTCTTGGATACGTGGCTAACCTCTTAAATAGGTGCCGTGGGAATCGAGATGGCAGCCGAACTCAAGGAAGTCCAGCCACACGTCAACGTCACCCTTGCGCACTCGCGGGACAAGCTGCTATCCGCGGAGCCGCTCCCCGACAACGTCAAGGAGTGCGCCCTAGAACTCACCCAGCAGGCCGGCGTAGAAGTCCTCCTAAATCACCGCCTAAAGAGCAGCACCCGCGTCGTAAAGGACGACGGCACCGCAGTGCACGAAGTCGAGTTCGAGAACGGCCACAAGATGCTCGCCAGCACCGTCGTCATGGCCATCTCCCGCAGCACCCCGTCCACCGACTACCTGCCCGCGGAGTCGCTCGCCGGAGACGGCCGCGTCAACGTGCGGCCGACGCTGCAGTTGGCGTCGGACAAAGTGGCCAACGCGGACGCCCACTTCGCCGTTGGCGACCTGATCAACTGGTCCGGCATCAAGCGGTGCGGCGGTGCAATGCACCAGGGCCACTACGCGGGGTTGAACATCCACCAGCTCATCCTCCAGGATATGCATGGAGGCAGGGAGCCCGCCTTTAGCACGATAAGTCCGGTGCCCCCCATGATCGGGCTCGCCGTCGGGAAGAACGCGCTGTCGTACGGCGGCGAGGGCATGAAGCACGGGAAGCAGGTGATGAAAGTGTTCTTTGAGGAGGATCTAGGTTTCAGAAGTGAGCTCATCTGCGTCTATCTCCCCTTCCATCGCCCATGATGGTATTCTGGTTGGTTACTAACTTCTTGTAGTTGTCTGGGATCATCTTCGTCTAGGAGGCATAAATGCGTAGAAGGGGAGTCCTCTTGGTACTTTAGATCGGGCTGAGGCGTATGGGCGTAATGAACGGGACCGGGACAAGACAGGTCGAATGATTTGACCGGCGTTTCTTTCATAATAGATTAGAATGAACTAGTTCATTTCTACCAGTGATGGTTGCTTCTTATCGAACTAGAGGTGCAATGGCGGAGAAGAGATTGGATCAGTTCAATGGTCAATTTACATCCCTATCTTCCTAAGCCAAACAGTACCGTACCACCTCTCTACCTTCAGAGGTAACGAGCCCCCCGCCCCCAATCTTGATTATTTTCTCCTCACCGCTACTCACAGCCCGTGATACCACCACACACCCCTTATAGCTTCGGAAGTAACCCTACCAACGTCCCGCCAACCACCTTCTCGCTCTCCGCAAGGGGCGCAAGCTGGAAGAAGCGCTCGCGGGAGCAGCGCACAAAGGCGGACCGCTTGTGCGGCAGATCGACGAACTTATCAAGGCCGAACCCATGCATGAGATCGTACGCCAGCACCGAGCTGTTGGTATACTTAGGCTCGCCCACCACGTACTGCGTACGCGGGTCGTCTAGGAATAGATAGTGCATCAAGCTCGACCACCACGCCGTGACTCTATGCGGCCCTCGGAACCGCACGTCACCTACTAGCGAGTGCCGGCCGCGGTCGAAATCGCCCGCGCTGTAGTATGAGCCGAGTCGGTCTTCCTTCACGTCGAGGTAGCTCGTTAGCAAAAGTATCCACGCACATTTTACTTCAAGGTTATTCTTGCATATGACATCACGCACCTTAGCCCAGTAAACCTCGAAATAGGCAAAAAACGTATCATCAAACGCCGCCAGCAGTGTAATCTGGTGAGGATCCACATCCGCCTTGCGCAAATACTCCCTATGCTGCTCGAGAGTGCCCGTCTCGTTCCAGCCCTGGCTGACCCGCGGGTCGTTCTGCCATGCGTGGAACAGCCCTAGGTGTTCCGCGTCCTGCCAATCCAGCGCCACCATGCTGAACGTCTCGCGCAGGTGCGGGATCCACCGACTGTAGACGACGGAGCCCGGCCGCGGCTTCGCGGGGCGCCGCGGATGCCACGACAACGCGCCGCTGGAGGGTTCGGCCGTCATCGCCTGCGCGAGCGGCGTGAGCGGGTATGCGGACAGTGGCTTGGGGAGAGAGGAAGCGGCGGCTTCGGGCGCCCAGACGCTGCGAGGGCCAAAGGGCGAGCCCGCGCCTTGCCAGAAGGTGTCGCGGAGGACGAGGAGCTCCTCGCCGAGGCCGGCGGATGTCGGGTGATCGATTGCGAGGAGGACGGCTTTCAGCTGCGATTCGAGCGCCTCCTTGCCCGGACCTGAGATAGCTAGGCGTAGGCCCTCCATTGACGGGCGGATCGTGAAGAGGACGTAGATGACGATCCAGGCTTGCGCTAGAGTGGGTGCAGTCGCGTCATCCCATGTCAGGGTCGAGCTTGGGGAGCGACGGGCACGACCCCATGGTGTGTTATTTGACTCAGGTGGGCGCTCGCTCGACTTACGATCTGTGGGTTCTGTGAAGAAGAGCCCGTCGTTGTCGAGACGTTCTGGTAGGGGTATTGTGTTCTTGGCCTTGCTTTCGACAGCGCCCTCTTCTTGGGGCTTGACTTGGAACCATGGAAGAGAATCGGAAGGCCGCGAGCTCTTGCTGAGAAAGTAGGAGGTAAGATACGGATGCGGTAACTTGAGGACCGGCTCGTTTGTGGAGGTGTTCACCATCGCTACGGTAGATGTGACCTCTGTCGCGAAGTGGTGATATAGCTTGGTACCGAAGAGACGTCAATTCAATGCTGGCCAAGAAAATTGATTGAATGTTCCAAAGCCAATAACCGAAGAGAGATCAAATCCATTCATCCGAGTATTTTCTTCAAGAGATTTCCAGCAAACTTGCAAAGCAGCTGGTCGGCCTAGCCATTACACCATGATCCCAGCATAGTAATCTACCAGGTAGTCGGTCTCTAGTTTTGGCCATCTAGTAGGCCCCATACCAAAACCCCATCATGCCTAACGTCGGCCGGCCGGTGCACGAAGTATCATAAGTACCTCGAAGTACAACCAATGCCTTACTCATCGCATTAGAGATGCTCCCCCTTCATTCCCACTTTCCATCTGTGTAGAGCTCCGTCGCAAGCTCCGAGTTTTCACGCACTAATGCAAGGGATCGTACTCGCTCATGTCGACGTAGTCTCGACGCCGACAAGAGCTGGCATACGCAATTCATTTACTTGCTCAGCCAGCCAACCACGTAACGGCTCCTGCTGGACGCTACAGGCATTCGGGGAGGTTGCGAAGTGGAGAGGTAGTAGCAGGGACACAAAGTGTACCCAGTGGCTTGCTTGGCGTCCTGCAAGAGCGGATCTGATAACTTTAAGCGGATGGATTGGCCAGGGAGCGTCACACGATAATGGGTGAGACTAGGATAAATCAGGTAGCTCGGGCTGCTCGGGTGGTCAACGGCGGATCTGATAAACATTTGGGATTTTCAATGGCTCGGGAATTGCTGCGGGGCAAGACACGAAGACACGGATCTGATAAAGATTTTCTCGGACCGATATCGGCTTACCTCTCGATCGTCCATACCTCGGTGACATCGTCAGTTGCGCTGTATTAGAAGCGTATGTTTCTCTCATGCCCTAAGGACCGGTGGGTGGGATGGCCCAAGTTCGAACTTCAATAACTACCTAAGTACCTATAAGGCAGCCGACACCTTTTTGTGACATGTTACTAATACCTGACACATGGGCCGGTCATTACGTAATGATGTACTGTCCGTCCTTACATAATATTGCAAACTTATGTAATATTTACCTTTTCACGTAATGTGTAATTTCCTCTGCACTGTTGATGGATTGAATGGGAGAACGTGAGCCTCAGAAAGCTAAGACCAATACTATTGATACTTGGAAGTACGACAAATTTCAGCTAAGCCTCCGGCGTCAGCTCCTCCTCCGCCTCACCAGCTTTCGCGACAATCGTGTCGCGCTCGTCAGCACTGTACACGCCAGCCTCAACAAACGCGCCAGCCACGGACGTCACCGCGTCTACGAACGCGTCGTGTGTGGCGAACGGCGCCTGATCCCAAACGAGGTCCAGGAATGTCGGGCCATCGGTCCCAGGCGACGTGATTCCGGCCACCGGCACGTCGTAGTTGGGCAGGCCGTCGTTGCGCTTCAGGTTTGCCACGCCCGTATCCAGAGAGCCAAACACGACCTCCGGCTCTACACGTCTGAAATACGAGGATACGGCCTGCGAATCACCGATGTAGTATGGTCGTGCTGTCAAGTTGGTACCTGCGGTGGTGAACAGCGGGTCGCCGGATGCGGTGGCGCCTGTCTGCATGATTGCTGCGAGAGAGTAGTTGCCGTCGAGCTTGAGGTACCGGTAGAGAGATAGCTCCCAGAAGCTACCACTGCCGCCGGTTGGGCTGCCAAGGAGCTGAAGCAACACCGGTCCCCACATGATAGCTTGAGTGTCCGGTCGGTCCAACGCTCGCTCGATTTGGATGCTGAATGGCATATTCGCTTCAATCACATCACCCGACTTCCAAGTACGACTCAATGCCAAGTATGTACCGGGCTTCACTTCATCTCTAGGTAGAGCTTCCCCATTGACGGTAACCTCGAAGCCCTTCCGAGCCCAAGCTGGCACCCGCAAGTTGATGTCGAGCGGGCCCTCTCCTGTGACGGTCAACTTGGTGCTGTCCCCACGCGGGAAAGTTGTTTCTTGCTCGATCACAAAGCCCCTGTCCTGCCAGTTCAACGTAGATGGGATGAACAGATTGACGTAAAGCGTGGTGTCATCGGCCGAGCGCAAGTAGACCGTCTCCTGGTACTTCGTCTGATTGTATCAAACATGTCGTGTTAGCCTTTTTCTCTCAGCATTGTATGTTTCAGCAGAATGGGTATGGGTATATCTAGCTCCATCGAGAGAGGGTTCACTTTGAGACCGTCGAGCACTCTAGAATAGAAGGAAAGAGATGCCGACACGACATGTTTTGTGTACTTACGTGGCTTTCTTGTCCTGTGCCGCCACAGCAAGTACCAGTGTTGCCATAATCGCGGCTGGAACCGGGGGTAAGAGGCTGGAAATAGGTGAGAAGCGGATCATCAGCGCTCTCCGAGTCTGCGCGCGACGCCGCAATCTGGTTGAACAGCCCCCGCTCGTAGTTGTCCATATACGTCGCATTGTGTTCGTGCAGGAATAGATTTCGAGCCAACTTGAGCAAGTTGTAGGTGGTGCATGTCTCCGACCCGTCCTCCGCTATGGCATTTGCGATATTGTCTCGGTTCTGGAACAGCTCGACGTTGCTCGTGGATCCCGGGTAATTGCCGCTGGTACCGCCGTTGGCGAACCCGCGGTGCGGCACTACCCACCCGTAGAAGTTCTTCGCTGCGTCAAAGTACTCCTGCTCGCCGCTGAACTCGAACACCCTCAGGTAGCCGATGAATTGGGGAACGTGCGTGTTGGCGTGAAGCCGTTCGGGGCGACGACGGCCTGGAATCTTGTCCTTCGGTACGACTAGAATGTCACGGTTCTCTACAGCCGCGCTGAACAACGACTCGCGGTTGTCAAAGGCCTTGGCGGTGTCGAGATGCTTCGCATCACCGGTCAGCTGGTAGATTTCCGGGAACACCTCGTTTGCCCCCCCAAACTCCCCGCCGATGTACAGATCCCACATGTAATTGAGGTCGTCCCTAGTCAGATTTCCGGTGTAGCCAGCATGATTTTTATCACCGACGGTCAATGCGAGGTACGCCCAATCAGCCATCCTCACCACGACATCATAAGCCTGCGTATTGTTGGTGTTGTAGTACGCGTCCAGAAGTCCTCGCATGATCTTGTGCTGCGTATACCAGGGAGCCCAAGTATTATTCTCGAGGCTGCTGCCGTACACTGCCCAGCGCGGCGGGCCGAGTCTGAGTACCGTGTCCTCTGGAAGCGCGCCCAGGTAGCCGGGGTGCGTAGGGATCCAGCTGGAGCTGCTAGAGGTGGAATTGCTCAGTTGACCGTCCATACGAGCGGTAATCGCATCCTGGCACTCAGCCAGCTCATTGACCATCCAGTCAAGCTTCACTTTGAGAACTTCCTCGCCCTGGTCGGCATACCCTTGCGAAAGGGCCGTCAAGAAGTGACCAGTCCAATGCCCACTCAGTAATCCGCCATCCTCCCATCCTCCGGGGGGATCAACACCTGCGGGGTTAGGTCGGCCGGCCTGGTTGTTGAAAAGAACCATGAATTTCCGCGCGTCGTAGTCCCGCAGAAATCCTTTAATCAGGTCACGTTTTTCTTGTAGTAAGCCGTCGCCGAGTCGTACCTGGTCGAGGCGAAACGGTCGTACCGGTGCTGTGCCGCCCGGGCCAAGGTCCGCTAGCACCCCTGTGATAAAGCCACTGCCGACAAGCATGGCGGCCCCGAAGGTGCAGGCCCGTAGGAGCCGGCGCAATTCAAAGGAATCTTTGTCGAGCCAAGCCATGGGAGAATATTGCTACTGCGCTATGGTGTCAAGAGGTAAATGACCACTTGCAAGATAGCCTGAACATACCTCTTGTCCTTGTTTTTGGTGTTCCTTCAACTATACAAGTACCATACACAACTCGTAATGTCGAAGACGCCAGATTCATCAACATTCTGGCGCACCCGGGGGCCTGGAAGACTTTAGATTGCTTTTTACCACATGCTCGAAGCGCGTGGGGGGTGCGATAATCAGCATTCAGCCGGCCGACTGGTGCGGATGATATTGATAACATCCTAATGAGCGCTCTCGTTACCCCTCTCGTCAGGCCCCTGTCACCCCTGACATGTCGGACACAGCCGCCGCCATGATATCTATCGGGATTCTCAAGGGCAATGCTGACTAATATTCTTCCGGAGGTCTATCTCTCTGTGGAGCGGGAGGAGGAGGAAGTACAATAAGCCCCTGACTGCGAACGAGCTTCCTAAACAGGAAATAGACTCCATACCTTACGCTCCGCGATCCCTACACTCTTTGTACACGAGGTTGGACGACCACGATAAGTTCCCACAAATGAGAACTTACTGATTTCTAACCTTATCACCTAGTCCTCCATTTCGTAGTAGTTATACTCGGCGTCTAAGGACGGCATAACTAGCTGCGGATTACCACCGAATGCCGTGATTCTATAGGTTCTCGGCTGGTCGTCTCGACCAGGCCCTGCCCCGATCTTGAGGAGCCCGGTGTGAGCTTTTCCGCCTCCCGACATTTGCCCATAATTCCTTTCCAGACTAATGAACGGCGACGACCAGGTAATTGATACCTGATATGATGCGGCAGCGACAGAGAGCATACCAAGCTAATCATTCTTGATCATTTTTGATTCATATTCAGGCAAAAAAGAGAGGCATCATTACTAAGCATGTTCCACACACTGATTCTGCTTCACAGCACAACGTCACGAGTGTCTCTCGAGACGCAATCCGACTCAGTTTACCACCTGGTGGGATATTAAATACGCTAATTACGGTACTGAAACGGAAAAAACAAAGTCTTCCATAATGACTACAACCAATTCTATGATGACATACAAAGCCGTTGCGTACTATTATCCTTCTATAAAGCTGGCAACTGTTCTAAGATCGAACGTAAGAAGACCCATTTCTGGTGTCAGAAATTATGACAGAGAACGATGATAATATGGACATTGAAGGCCACGGAACATGGACAGGTAGTCATTTCACGGAGATAGCCCAAGACATGCGTCATTCGTATCACTTATATCCCATAATTATCCTTCCCCTTCCAGTTGATGATCGTAGATCAATGGTGTCGATGGGCTCCAGAACACGACCTCAAGCTCTAACATGAGCGATCTAGCGTCCAGAGATTCCCGCAATGGAAACTAATGCCAATATAGCTCCACCATGAACGTAACGCATGATTCTGAAAGTCCCACGATATTAACATTGAAGGCTTGATGAGTGTGATGGCATAGCCCAAATGCACAACAATAGCAACATTCTTCCCTGAGGAGCTTTCATCTGACTCCTAATCCCTTTGTCCCAGGGGTCAATAGTTGAAAGGTATCACTTCCAAGTGTGTAGCAACATATAACTTTGACGAATATGAATCAAGTGTTCACGTAGGCAGTGTACAGAACTCCCGTTAGTCAACGTATTGACACACCATAATATTGTGACAGGGTAATTTGAGTAATTCAAAATCACAGGACGTAGGATATGGTGAAGACGCCTTTTCTGGTCGTGAATACACTTTCAAGTCTACTGAATGCTTGGTCTTGATGATACCATCTTTCCATATAGCATGAGTATGTTGCTAGTCCATTCCCCACGACTTCTGAGCCTAGTGTCCACCCAACTTAAACATTAGGTATCTATGTCCAGTGTCCACACGTGCTAATCACACAAAATCACCTAGGTTTAAAGAAGGTATACCCACCCACCTCGTCCGAGCTGGGGTATTCTTATAGTATGGACTATAAATTGGTATTGCGGGTATATCCGCCTTCCCCAACAGACTTTCATCCGATAGTAGAGCCGCCGCCCCTTAACATGACCTCCTCTTAACAAAGCCGCCTCTCAGAATAGACTTTCGGATAGTTCCGCGATCCACATCAGAATCACAACGTTTAATACGACCTCCTCGCAGTCGAGCCGCGCTTGCTAACAAAGTCGCCACACTTAAATTGGCCTTTCCCGTCCTATAGTAGGACCCATCCGTTTCCACTACAACACTGCCCCCTTACCACAACTTTCTCAGCAAAATTGCCCCATCTTGATTGATTAATTGATATTATTTTACATCATGAGGGATACTGCATAGCAATAGCTTACACCTCCCATAGGGCATAAGACATGATAAACTATTCTCTATTATACATATTAGTTACATAAGGGCTATAGAAGCTAATTTCTAGCCTCAAAAGTATACAATTTATAATTCCGTATCCATTCCAATTAGGATTATTATATTTTATAAATATGGTTTTCTTTTATAAAAATTATGGATTTGGGATTTTTATTAATTAAAAAAATAATAAATATATTAATATAATATAAATATTTTACTTTTTCGCTATAAAAATAAATATCTCCGTAGTAAAAGTTAGATTTCTAATTAGCTTATTATTATTTAAATAATTATAAATTATCTTACGAGGATAAGTTAATTTAAAAATATTAGGGTTATAAATAAAAAAAAAAAAACCATATATATATTATTAAAAAAAAATGTAAAAAAAAATATAAGAAAAAGTATAATAAAAAATAATAAAAAGCTAGTAATAATTAAATTATTGCTTTTTAAATTTATTTAATTATTAAATATATAATACTTAATTATTTATTAAAACCATAGGTATTATTATTTTAAATTTTTTTTTTTCATTTTTAAATTTAAGGAAAAGATTTTTTTTATTTAAAAAGTAATAAATTTTTTTTTTAATAAAAAAGGGGTAAATATTAGAAAAATATCATATAATTTCGCAAAATTTCTAAAATTTTATTAGGTTTTTAATTAATTAATATAAATAATCCCCACATTTATTAATATTATAAAAATCTTTTTTATAAAATCATATTAAATAATTAATTTTTTTTTAAAATTTGCCATTAGGTTTAAATTTTAATTTTAATAAAAAAGGCTAATCTATTATTTTTCATTATAATTTTATATAATAAATTAAATAATCTTAAATTTTCAAATTAAAATAAATATATAAATCCCTATTATTATAAAAATAATATAATTTAATATTATTATATTAAAATTTTAAATAATATTAATTATAATTATTATATTTAAATAAATATATTAAATATTTATTTAATAATTTCTAAGGGAAATTTAATATAAATAAGCATTTATTAGATTTATATAATATTTTAATGTTATCGTAACTTTTAAGCTTAATAATTTTTATATTATTTTTTATTTTATTTTATATTAAAGGATTATTTTTTCATTAGATTTTTATTTAATTTTAGATTATATTTCTAATTAAAGTTTTAATGCTTAAATTAATAAAATGATAGAATTTAAGGTTTAATAATTCATTTTTAATAACGGATTTAATTAATAAATTTATTTTTTTATTTTTTATAATATTTATATATTTTAAATACCATTTTAATAAAATTTTATATTAATTTATAAATTAATATATTTATATAAATATAATTTATAAAATTATTAAAATATCTTTTTATAAATACTAAATAATTATAATATTATCGATATAAATAATAATATTTTTCCTAAAGAATAATTCTATTACTTTTTATAATCTTTTAAATATTCCTATTTTTTTAATATTAAATATATTTCTATAAAAATTCATATTGTTTTTTCTTTTTATAACCCTAATAAAGTTTTTATAAATTACAAAGTTATATTTTAAGCTTTTTTTTTTAATTTTAAACCCGTTTAGGAATATCATAATATACCAGGGGGATTTATTTTGAAATTATTTTTTAAAGGTTTTTAAAATTTCCTTTTTTATTTAGCCCTAAATAAGGTTTTTTTTTAAGCTTATTAAATATTTTAAAAAATATAAAATAAGCTTTGATATTAATGGTAATAGTTTTATTACCATTTAGATATTAAAATATTTTTTTAAAAGCTTTTTTATATAATATCTTTGTAAAATTCATTTAAAAAAAATTTTAATTATTAAAAAATGTTTTTTAATAACCATATAAAATTTATATGTAAATTATAAATATGTTTTATTTAATATTATTTATATTATTAATAAGTTATTATCTATAAATAATATTATATTAAAATATATTTTTTAAATTAAAAGAATATTTTTAATTATTTTAATTAATATTTATTATATTAAATCTATTAATTTTCCTAGGCAAATGCTAGTAATATTAGGTTTACTTGGGATTTTATATCTAATTAATTTCATATAATTTTTATATTAAATTTCATAATTATATAATAATAAAAATATTATTATTATATTTATTATTTTATATAAAAAAAAAGCCAAAGGGCTTTTAATAAAATTAATAAATGCTTTAATATAATTAAATATTTTCATTATAATAATAATTTTTTTTTTTATATATTATTTAAAAGTAAATTTTCTATTAAATTAAATTCCTAATTAGCGAAATATTAATATTAATTTCTAAATAAATTATTTTATTTGGGTATTTTTTTCTTTTATTTTTTTGATAATTATAAATGGGATAATTTTTATTAACGTTATTATTTTTAAATTAATAATTTCTTTTTTTTTTGTGAAATAAATAATTTTTATTTTTTTTAGTGCGAAATAAATTTTATTTTTATTATTATATTCTAATATTTTTTTTATTTTTTATTTAATAAATTTAGCATTTTTTTTAATTATTTTTTTTATTTTTAAAATAATTATATTATTAATATAATCTTAATAATTAAGATTTTTATTTATTATTTTTATTATATATAATATATATAATATTAGTAATTATAAAAAGCCTTAGGATATATCGTAATATTAATTTTATATTTCTATTATATTTTTTTCCAAATGGAAATTAATATTTTATTTTATAAAAAAATTATTAATAAAGTATATTATTATTATAAGTTAATTTTATAATATTATTTTCTTTAATAATTTTTAGCGTAATAATATATTAAAAGCCCCTTATATATCTAAAATAACTAATATTATTTTTTTATTTATAATTAATATCATTTTTATTTTATAAGTAAAATAAATTACTAAATCTATAGCGGAATATATAAATAATACTTTTATATATTATAAATTAATAAATTTTAATTATAATGCTATTTAAATTATACGTCTAATAATAAAATATTTATAATTTTTCCTTAAATATAATAATAATATTATAAATTAAAAAAAACGGAAAAATAAAAAATCCATTTTTCCGATTTTAAATAATATAATTACTTATATAATTTTTTAAAATCTAAGGAAATATTTTATCTCTAAGATTTTTTCCCTTAATATTTTATAATATTTTCCCATATATATTTAATTTATTTTCATAATTTTAATTATAATACCATTTACTTTAAATATTATAAAAAATACTTTATATATAAAACATTATATTTTTTCTAATATAATATTAATATCTTAAAAAAAATATTATGAACCATTAGATAATAATTTTATAAAATTATTTTTTACGTTATAATATTAAAAGATAATTTTATATAAATATTAAGCTTTTTTTTATTTATTTTCTATTTATTTTCTTATAATTATATTTATTAAAAAAGGGATTTTGAATTATATATTTATTTTATATTATTTTATAATATTATATAATTATTTATTTAATTAAATTTAATTAATTTTAAATTTCTAATAATCCCATTTAATTTTCTTAATTATTTTTAAGAAATTTTTTTTTATATTTATAATTTCTTTTGAATTTTAATTTTTTATTTTTATATTTTTTTTAAATTATTTTTAGGCATGTTAAACCTTATTGCATTTTATAATTTACCAAAGTATAAATTTATTTTATATTTTAATTTTATTTCCCATTACTTTAATTATTTTAATTAAAACTCTTATGAATGTAAAAATAATTTAATTAATATTTTCTTAGTTATAAATATTAATTACATTTAGAAATAAAAGTTATATTATTCTTATAATTTTTACTAATTATTTTAAATTTTTTTTTTTTAATTTTCTAATAATTTTATTTTAATTTAAATATAATATTTTAATTTAAGAATTATATTTATTATAAAAAATAATTTAATCCTAATAAATATTAATTATCTAAATGTATTTTTAAAAAAAATATATTTGAAAAAAATAAATTAATAATATGATTATTTTTATATATAATTTTACTAATTTTTTTTATATAATTTATATCCGAATATATTAATTAATTAGCTAATTATACTTTATTATTTTAAATGGTAATGCTAGGTTTTTAATTTAAATACTTAGTATTAATATTTTTATTTATTAGGTAATTAATTAGTAATTTAAATGAATATAAATATCTTAGTATTTCTAATATAATTAATATTTTATAATAATTTAATATAAAATAACTATTAATATTTATCTAAAAAAAATCTTAGGAATATATAAATTTATATAAAATAGCTTAAAGCTTAGATTTTTTATATATATAAATTATTATTTTAAATTTATTATTTTTATAATCTTAGAAATCTAATAGGGCGTATAAAGTAAAATCTAAGTAATTTTATATATAAATATTTTATTATATAAATACTTATAATTTTTATATAAATATAATATTTATATTATATTCCTAGTATTTTTATAAAAATATTATATAAATTAATTAAATCTTTTATATATTATAAATTTTAATATATAAATTTTTAAATAGTTTAGCTTAGTAATAATATATTTATTTTTTTATTAAATTACTATTAATTATAATTATTATTAAAATAAAAGATTTAATATATTTTTATAATTTTTTAAGTAATTTAAGCATTAAATATTTTGCTATAATATAATTATATAATAAAGGTTATTATTAATTTAAAGTCTAAGGAATTATTATTAATTTTAATAATATTAATTATTTTTATTTTTTCTAAATAAATTAAATTAATATTTAATTATTTTTTAAATATTTTAAAGCGCCTTAAAGTTTCATATATAAAAAAAAAATTATTAATATTAATTAACTTTTTTTTTCTTTTATTTTTAAAAGCTTTTATAATTTTTCTAATTTTATTTTAATCTTTTAGGTTTAAAAGTAGGAATTTTTTTATTACAAATATAAAATAATTAATTTTTATATATTTTATCTTTTTTATTTTATAAATTTTTTATAATTATAATTTTATTAAAGCTATTATTTGCTTATTAATTTTCTTAGGCTTTATTAAATAATCTATATAGCTAATTAAAAAAAAGTTATAATAATTAATATATTTAAAGGGTTTTTAATAAAAATTATTATCATAATTTATTATTATATTCCCATAATTTTCATATTTATTTATTTAATTATAATAGTATATTAAATGATATTTTTAGTAATTTAAATTATATTAATCATAATATTTAATAATTAATTTTTTATTTACCTTTTTAACCGGTTTATTAATAAAAAATAATTTAAAAAATTTCACTAGATATTTAAAAAAAATTATTTAAATTTATTTACTTATATATAAATTTAATTCGCTTTTAAAAAGATAAGTATTCACTAAAATATATTTTATTTATACTTATATTTTTTTTATTATTTATTTAAAAATTATATTATTTATTTTTATATAATCTAAATAATCTAAAAAAAATAATAATATTTCAAAGAAAATATAAAAAACTTATATTTTAGAAAATTTAATATAATTTATATTAAAAATTTTAATAATTAAAATTTATTTTTTTAATATTATAAATTTATCCTTTATTATAAAATAAATTATTTTAATTATTTAATTAATTTTAATTAATAAAATATCTTATAAATTTTTAGATATTAATTTTAATTTTTTAATTAATATTATTTTAATAATAAATGAAATGAATTTATATGTTAATTTTTTTTTAAATATTTAAATTAGGATTCTAGGGTTTTTTATATTATTCGGAGTAAATTAAGCTTTTAAAAAAGCAAAAGAAATAATTAATTTATTTATATTTTTAATAAATTTTAATATAAATAAATATATTATATTATTTACCATAGAAATATATATTTTCAAGCTTTTTAAAAAAAAATAAAATATTAACTTAATACTTTTTTAATTATTATTATTAATAATAATATTATTATTAATTAATTAAATTAATTAAAATTAAAAAGGAATAAAAAACTTATTTTTAATTTTAATAAAAATAATAATATTTAAATATTAATTTATATTTTTTATTAGGTTTTTAATAATTTTATATTATA
Source organism: Hypoxylon sp. FL1150 (assembly GCA_022495205.1). NCBI lineage: Eukaryota > Fungi > Ascomycota > Sordariomycetes > Xylariales > Hypoxylaceae > Hypoxylon > Hypoxylon sp. FL1150. The sequence goes on along the minus strand of MU376286.1, from coordinate 91,486 downwards.
TATATTATTATATTAAATTAAAAAATTTAATAAAACTATTAAAAATAAAAATTAATTTAATAATTATTTTTTTCTAAATTTTAATATTATATTTTATTTTAATAAAATAATTAATAATTAAATTTTATAATAAAAAATCTTATTTAATAATACCTTTTTATAAATTTATTTTTAATAATATAAAAATTACTTTAATTTTAATTTTTTTATATTATAAATTAATAATAATTAAACTTATTAATTTTATTTATTTAATATATTAAAAGTTAAATATAATAAATAAATATTATAATATTAAAAATCTTAATATTAAAAAAAAAATTCTTACCGCTCCTAGGTCTTAGTATTATGACGTAAATACACTAATTTAAGATATTATTAGGGATTTTAGTGTATATACACACCTAGGCACTAACAGTTCCAGATGCACGGATAATAAATGTAAGGAAAAGTGAAAGTTGCCCCATCTAATGGACCTAAAGGGTCCATATCAGAGCCGCAATGTTCAATACAACTTGTTCATCATAGAGACGTCATCACAAAGCTACTTCGTTTAATATAATGTCTACTATTCTATATAAGAATATCATCTATTCTCCACTACAAAGTCGCCCCCTTTAATATATATCCGCTCCCCACATTGATTGATTGATATTGTTTAACGTCATGAGGATTTAATCCAGACCTCCCAGGGGGTACGAGACGTGACAAGCTGTCCGCTAATACTATGTACATGCGGCTTCAGAAGCCAATTTCCTGCCTCAAGGGCTAGCAGTTCATGATTCCGTGTCCACTCCAACTAGGACTACCGTGTCCGCTCCCCACACCGGAGCCGCTTCGTTTATTACAACGTCACTTATTCCCAGAACCACAACCAATAACAAAATTACTTATAAAAACGTCCCTCCACAGTGCCCGTGAGTAATGCTGGTCTGGACAGGAGGCCTATGAGTATTCACATAATGATTTATCATGCTCAAGTGCTTTTAGTTATTGATATTTACCAAATCGATTTACTCACGTGAGACATTTATCTAAACAGTGCAGTGTGGGCGGTGAATCCATCGGTGTACGTGCCGAAAAGCTTTGCATTTAATTATCCCTGATGTCACTGGCGTAGGCGGCGTACTACAGGCAGCAAGCTTTACCTACCTAGGTAGGTACAGTTTACTGCTAGAATGTAATGGATCAGAGTGGTAAGAAAGAATACCTGGATACATCGCTTAACTACCGTCTTCCAGCTGCCAGTGGGGTAAAAAAAATATATTTCTGTAAAAAACTCACGCAAGTTCCCTAGCGTCGTCGACCTGCAAGTACAGGTTTCGATTTGATTCTGCCCATTGTGGGACCACGATTCTGATTGTTGCCGTGTACACGCCGTCTTATGCCTAACACTCACTGATTAGAAGGTTGTGCTGGCGGGTGGTAAATTAGATACCAACGCAAACAGCTTAGCGTCGTCTATTTGCCGGTAAGCAAAAAGAAAATCATTTTCCTTCGATTTGATTCTGCCACTGTGGGATCACCAATCTCGCCGTTGCTACGCGAACACGTCGCTAGCTCACCCTAACTCGTGATTCGCGAACCCCACTGTAAAAATGTTTCGAACAACATATAAGGCCGCACACCTTCGGCATCAAGCCATCCATCCTTCTTCTCTTTGCCCCAACACACAGCTTCCCACATTCACCTTTCCCTCTTCCTCCTTCTGCACCCACCAAAGATCATCTTGTCTTTCTTCCAAGGCCGATCTATTAGGTGCTCCATTGAGAAGAAGCAGAACTTCCACTCTCGTAGTTACGGGTAAGTCTTTCCATTTATTTGGTCTCAGAGACACTCTCTCCCTTCAATCTCCCCATCCTTCTCGGATACTTCGGACTCCATCTATCTTTAACTACCACATCCACTCTTGCTTGGGCACTTCTTCTTTTCTGCAATATTCTCTCCTTACCACACCGTCCTGCAAATGGAGATTCCAGCGTCCCATGTTGCACTTCCACTGCTATACTTGAACACTTCCATACCACACCTTCTTTGAGGGTCTCTGCACCTCGCTATTATCCACAGTCATACTTCCATTATGGGAGTTGTCAAATCCAAAGCGACTCCACATTATTTGGAATGCCTATTCTATTTTTCCACCCTCCATCCCATCTATCTTTCTTTCCTTCTCTTCCATTCTCTTCCATTCTTTTTATCTTTTCCCTTCCACTCTTCTATCCTCCCATGCCTTCACATTCCTCAGTACCAACACTTCTCAGTGGGATTGACGACGCCTCTACCAGGCAAGTTGAGGCACGCCACCTTGTCGGTAATGTGTTTTCTCTCCCATTGATCTTGATCCATGCCTTCCATCCCAACACATCAACACCTTCCACTCTACTTCTATGCTCCATCCCCCATAGTATACAACTTATGTCATGTACCACATACCACTCCTCATGTCACATACCTCATGTCACATACCCCATGCCATATACCTCATTCTATACCCAATGCTACACTGGCACATCCAACTTTAAGGTGCGCGCCTTCCTGACACAAGTCAATCATCAATGCCCTTCTCCCTCGATGCCTTCGATTAAAGTCCATGCCGCTTCCGGGAAATGTTTGCCGGCTTTTTTTTCTTGTTTTTTCGGTCCTTCGCCTATTCGGCCTATCACACACTTCACCTCGTCTGACCTATTCGCAAACACGACACTGACTTTACCTAGCCTACCTACCTAAGGTATCCCAGCAAACAGTGTCTTCACTCAAGTCAGTCATCGCATCCTTCATCCAGCTCAACGTTCATCATCATTGCTAACTTGCTAGTAGTACACTTACACACCATCACGGGATGGAATTTAAATATTCCATTGGTGAGCTTCATGACAAGTCACCATACTAACATGGGTTGTACATCAGCTTTCTAACATGAAGATAGCGAGGCACGTCTGGGTCCTAGTCGACCGACCTCCACCTTGGCCACCACTAGTCCGGGTCTAGTCATGGTATGTCTTACATATCTTTTAACTCATTCCCAATGAGCCACTTCACTGACACTCACCACTTATAGGTCACTCCCGAGGAGAAACTCTGGGGCGGTGCAGCAAGCGTCCCAGTAGAGCCGAAAGTCGCCTTGGGCGCACAGCTCGCAACGAGCACCTCCAAGTAAGTCATATCTTCTTGACATGAAGCTCTGAACCGAGTCGGAGGGGCTTCAATTTTATGATCATGAAGCTAATTGACATTCTCTTCAGAGCCACCAGAGACCCCGGCCTGGCAACAGCTCCTGGTGCTGCTTTAGTGGCAAGCATCGCTGTGAGAGAAAGAGAGTTCCTCTTCCCCTCAAATACAAAGGGCGGTTGATGAAACTAAGGCTCCTGAGGCCGAGGCTCCCAAGCGGGCTAAAGAGAAGAAGCGTAAGTCGTTCCCGCATGTAATTACTTCAACTTCACCTCGCAGTTGAACAGGAACTAATAGGACTCATGTTTAGCCTTCCGAGGGCATCGAACTGCTTTTGCTCCGGACCGAAGACGATGTGCTGCTTGGTGGAGTAAGTAATGCCTTCTTCCAATGATACCTTCACATTGCCAAGGGTAGTTTGATGATCACCTAGCTAAAAAAAAAAAAAAAAAAAAAAAAAAAGAAAAAGAAAAAGTCAGGTGGGTGAACTATTCCGAAAATAAAAAAATATGGAAAAGAAAAACCCCAAGAAGAAGGAACAAAAAAAGTAAAAAGATAAGAAAAAAGGTCGTCTCCATCTACACACATGACCAAGTGAGCACCCAAGTCGCCTTTCAGTCACGATAGGCGACATAAACACCTCCCTCATACCACCGAGAGCAGGACGAGCGACATTTAATAGAGTCTTGTGCTCGCCTCCCCACCACTCTCAACCAGCGCCATCCTCAGGGTTCCCTGTACCCTGCCTATTTTCCTGGACTCCGGGACGAGCTCCTACAGCGATAATGTGGAGAGAGACCACACACTACGGCATTACAGTCTCTAACCACATCTCACCACATCGATCGCGAAGGATTTGACCACTAGCTCCCAATTCTGAGAATTGGTAGTAGCTTTTGTTGCGGCGTACACGCGGGCTGGCCACAGGCGCCCTCCGTGTGGCCGCCCCCGTCTAAGACGGAGGTGGCTACTGTCGCAATCGCTCCTCCCACGACCCTTCCCGCGGGCGTCCCGGTTCCCATGGTCGCGGGCGGCGGGCCGACCACACCTACAGGAGCGGTGGCACGCCGAATCGCCGACTCAGCACCGCGCTTCCGCGCATCCTATCCTCTGGTCATCGATGAGTAACTCATAACGAGGCCAGAGGATAGGATGCAAGGGCGGGGCTCGCACCACCACTCGCTTATCGGCCACGTCCGCAACCATCACACCCACAGGAATGAGTTGGCCCGGGTCATCCTAACTTCCAATAACTACATGTTTAACCTGAAGGAGGGACAGGAGAGGGGGGAGCGGGACTGTCCATGCCATCCAGGTCATGTCTCCCTCCCGTGCCCTCTGGTCATCGACGAGTAACTCATTACGAGACCAGAGGCACGGGAGCCCGACAACTCCCCCAGAATGACAAGCGCTCCGACAAACAGCCCAAACACCATGGCGGCTCGCGTTCCTCGTAAGAGGGCGCAAGCCAATCTTCTCCACGGTTTCAGCATAGCGATCGCCGATGTTATGGGTCCGCCGATGCGTCCCCGGTAGGGAATTCACTTTCTACTTCTCGCCAGAAAGTGAAGGCAATGAAGGTCGAGGATTACTCGAACCACCCCCTTGATCCTCCCGCCCAGGGCTTGTGCTCCCAGGTTAGCCCCCCACAACTGCGTGCATTTTTGTATGCAGGTTCGGCGGCGTCTTCCTACGTTGCTGAAGAATCGACTGCATCTTCAGAGCGATGGTCGGTTCCGCGGGGGGGGGGGGGGGGGTGGAGATGGGGGAGCTGGAGGCGGCGTGCCCGGTTCTGGACCGGCGATGGTCGGGGTCCAGGACGCCCTGGTACCCTCCTACCAGTAGCCGGGCTCCTCGGGTGGCATCGGAGCCATATCCTAGGTCCTCAAACAGAGCAACCTGTCTCCCTGGCGGGGTTGCAGGCTCACTGGAGGCCACGGCAAGAGCACCAAGCTTTGACCCAACTTTCAACCATTGCCGTGGTCTTCAGGCGAGAGAGGAGCCCCCTAGTACCATCGACCCCTTAGGGACACCGAGGTACTAGGGTGCCTCCTGCGCCGAGGCGAAACGCGGACATTATTATCGTAAGTACAAATATCCTACCGGATAGAAAATACTTCGACAACATGGCTAAGTTGGCGGGATCGCTGGAACCGCTATTCTCCCCGACGGAAAGTCAGGGGAAGAATAAGCCCAAGCGGACAGTAGCAGACGACCGCCGGTTCCCGGCATGGCACGGTAGTGCCTCCAACAAGTGCCATCGACCCCACAGGGACCCCGAGGTACTGGTGGACCTACCGCCCCGGCCCAACCATGACCTGACCTGACGAGGCTTCTAGTACAATCGACCCCTTAGGGGTACCGAGGTACTAGAAGCCTCCGTCGCGCCGGGCCGGGTCGTGCGAAGGGCCATCCGACCCCAGCGTAGCCGGCGTCGCTGCTGCACACGCCAACCCAAGTCCGGACACCGGACGCCCTACCTTCCGCCTCGACGGTTGAGGGTCGGGTCCAAATGGCGTGCCGATGCCCTGGGAAACAAACTCCAGCAGAGGAGTGCGCCCGAGCGGTGGCTTCGAGAAGCGCAAATGGATGGCCGGTGGCGGGCGATTGCAACAACAAGGCGAATCGCAAGAGCAGGGAGGCGAGAAGGACGGGGTGGTGATGTAGGATGTGTAAAGAGAATGTTGCAGGTAGTAAGCAAACACGATGCGATAAATAATCAACCCGTCACAAATTCTCACACCGTATCCTTCGACAAGTGACATATCGTGAATCCCGGTGAACAAAGATGAAGAATGTTTCTGACTGATCACACGAGATGGATAATCGCCGCAAGTAAGATACAGTAAGTACCTAGGTATTGTACGGATGGCAATTATTGTACAAATTAAGGGGCCGATCCTGTAGACCGGGGTTGTGGCCACCATCAAAGTGAACATACATCACTTCCATAGGTACCCAATCCATCCGAATCTAACTACAAGCGTAACATGCCGCAGTTATAACTACGCTTTCATAAGAAACTTCTCCGTAGCTAGAGTTGACATTGATCAACGCCATAATTATTGATTCGCGCATGACTACCATACACAAGAGGCCGTGTGCTTACGTAAATCACAGCCCCTATTACCCCTATCTCGCATTGTAGAAGCAGGCTAATGAGAATATCTACACATATTGATATTCATTCAATATAATATTTCCGTCTGAAGTATTCCGCCTTAATTCATCAGGACATATGAATGGTCCCTTGCTAAGCTTGGGAGCAATTGAGAAATGGCCACCTTTATCATAGGTAAGACACCTCTTTAATCACTCAAATGTAAATCACTAAACACAAGACTGACAAGTCTGTTATGAATCGCTCCTTCGCATACACCTTTCTCCCCATATATTAGGTACCTAGTCATAGCTTCCGCCTGGATTTGAAAAAAAAAACAGTGGCCCGGCCAGAACTCAGACAAAATAACCCGAACACCCCCGTTGCATCCCTTCCCCCATGCAACTCCTAAGTAACGGGAATAAAGACAACAGATGTTCACATCACCAACTAAATAACCAGGTACCTAGATAATTCAGGTTAAATACCATCGGTAATAGTCTTTTTCCTTTGCTGGGGAATTTTAGTCACATTTCTTTCGGCGAGACCAAGCACACTCGAGCGTGACGAAACAGAAGGTCCCGTTTTTTGGAATCCTCACTTACTACCTACACTGCCAAACCAAAACATCCCTACATACGTACACATTCCGTTATCCCCTCTTCTATTATCTTCCATGAACTCAAATAGATCCCTCGCGGTGCATTCCACCGTATACATCCGTTGTGACCCTCTTCAGGTCCCACAATCAAAGCCGAGCAGGAAAGCCGTACGCGGAATTGCGGTAAGGTTATCGCATGGGACCACTAATGCCAGAGGAAGAACTCGCATAATATCCTTGAGAAACGTATAAGCCACCGCTATCGCTTCTTATGGCCGGCTAACATTAGTTGTAGGCAAATCAATACACACGCAATGTTTCCCTCCCTTATTTTTTTGCCCTTGAAATCCTCTCCTCTTCCTCTCTCCGTGCCCTTCCTTCTGCGCATTGTGGTATATAAGTCGACCTACATATCGTCATCTTTTTTCGAATCCGTGGCCTGTCTTCAGAATGCCTCTTCTTTTTTCCATTCGAAGCATAGAAATCGCCCTACGCTTATAAATCATGCGTTATCCCGTGATGTCGTGATTCCCCCGAGTCTATCATTTACCTCGGAGGACGAAGGGCGAAAAGTATCGAGAGCGGATCGGACGCCAATAGCATAAAACGCCTTGAGAAACAAAAACTCCAAACACCTCATCAAAACCTCTTTGATTTTACCACTCCTTTATAAATGACTGGGACTTTTGACTTCAAGACTGTCGCTAACAAGTTGGACTACCCCGTCCTTGGACGATACCTTGTCTCGGTTAAAGAAATGAGCGGCCAACAAGTATTCTGCACGGATCTGTGAGACTTTTGCCTGAGATTGGCTGCTTGAAACTCGATTGGCACCTTCATATTAAAGACAGAATCTGGAAAATCGTGAGGCCGAACATGCGAAGAATCGCGACCAGAATGAGCGCAATATATCGAAATGTATTCTCGTAGCTGGATGTTGTGATCCTGATCTTGCTAAAACTTGTCGGATCAATGCTTGCCATCACTCACTGGCCATGAGCGATTTGTCTGCACGAGTTGCCATAGTATTCGCGTGGGTATCGAGGCAGCGCGCCATCACATGGAGTACTGAAGCCTGGTTAGCATATCTCTGATGAAGCCGCCGTACTAGTTGCGGGACACTTACCTGGCCACACAGCGGATCTATCAAGCATGTACGCTGTTACCCGCAGAATCCTAGATGCATACCCGTGACTGTCCATCTGCATGCGAGACTCCATGTTGCCATTGAGATTGCCGCTCACAATATCCACATTCATTTTCATTTCGGCGCTTGAAAGGAACTCCTGTATCTTGTGAATGAGCTTAACGTCTTCATCCTCGAGAAGCATAATAGCAGGGACGCCTCCCATGTCCACCTCATCTTTACCCAAGACGCCCAGATATCTCCCAACACGATCCTGCAGTGTGGCAATCCATTCGGCGAGGACCAGTGCGCAGTCAAAAGAACACATTGCAGATTGCACTGGCAGTTCCCGGCTGGTAAACTCACCGTACGACCCCCTCAGTTTGTCAGACATGGTGTCAGACATCATCAGGGAATCGCCCGCGTAAAAAGCTGCCTTGCGGAGATGCTTCTCTCGGCGCGTGGTAGTTCGACTATTGAAGTTTTGTGTCTGGGCTGGTCCAAGGGTGGGTGTAAACTTAAAAGCGGGAAACTCGGGAGACGACGACTGCGTGGGAGGCGAGTCAATAAATATTGAACTCGTAGCAGACATGTCAGATGGGTCTGTTCCGGACTCGGCGTTTGACGATGGGGAATGCTCTGCATGTTGGACAACCTCAGTGCCGCGCGAGAGCTCATCGGCTAGGCCATCCCAATCCCTTTGCCAGAATTTTTCTTTAGTCCGAGACATATTGACAAATAGTCGAATATATGCAAGATCAAGCAGAGGAATGGCATCGGCAGATAACGGACCCATGCCAAACGGATTTGGGCGTTCTAGGCTATGGTGAGGATTGCTTGCCCAAGCCGATTGCCAAGCTTTCAGTGCTGGCTCGATGTGACGATGCATCTTTTCTGTTTCTTCGTTGGTCCACACCTTATTATGATGGCGTTGGCGAGTTTCCCAGATATAGTTATGAAGCGCGGTGATCAGTACCAAACAGCCAAGTGTGCTAGGCTTAAGCTCGCTTGTTGGGATATCGCTCATTTGGCCCCCAGAGCCTAATCCTTGTTGGCCATTGTTAAATGCCATTTTCTGTTGTTTTTCGTTAGTACGTAGTAGGTCACCCAAAGCCTCGTGGAAAGTCATCCGATTGTGTCCAGCTACCCGCACACCGCCTTTGAGCTGGAAGGCGGCCGCACTCTCGGCTGCAAAGAATTCCTCGTCACAAGGAAGATCCCATAGTATTTCGGAATTTGTCAGCGCCGGGGTGTGATTATAAGCCGTCACGAGAAGGCTCGAGAGGATGAAGATGAAATAAAGGGTACGTTTCCGCTCTTCCATCGTTTTCCATCTTAGCCATTCGACCTCGGACTCGGGCCTGGTGCTTCCATTCCAATTATTTTCGGCATCACTAACTTGAATCTGTTGCATCTCTGGCGAATCCGTCTTCATTGGTTGAAGTAAATCAGTTGCTATGGCAAGGCTGCCTAGGGCGGAGGAGTGGGTAGAGGCGATATCGCTCATGGCCTTGTCGCCGTAGTTGTGTCCGTATACGACATTCAGGAGCATTGCCTGCACGAGCCAGAGCGGCGGTGTTTGGAAAGAAGCTTCCGATCCATGGGCACCCTTGTCAGATGACGGGGTTCGGCGGAATTCGGCCTTTCGCATATCAGCCTTCCTTCGCTCTTCCAGGTAGAATTGGATCATCTTCTTCGACGTTTCAAAAAGCTCCTTGGATTGGACGCGCTCCATCTCGTACAGAGCGCCGATAGCAGCCATCGACAGAACAAGGCATCCGTTGCCACCCACGGTGTTCGATCGTGCATTACTCGAGCTGGGCAGGGTATCAAATGACAGCGTAGGGATGTGCAAGAATGGGAGGTGAGGGTGGAAGTAGCGGAAATAACTGGCAACATATCGTTGTAAGTCTTGAGTGCTAGGTAAATTCTTACCGGAATTAGTTGTGTTATCATGGTTATTCGGGAACTGTGGCGACATAGGCGACTGTGGCGATGTAAAGGATTGTTTGCGACCACCGTACGGTGAACATTGAGACAGGGCGCTAAGTATCGCATCCCGCGTACTGTCTGTAATAGTCGACACGGGGGAGTGCGATTGGTGACTGCCGCCGACCGACGTGGGTGTCTCCGGCCCGGCACCCCGGTTGATGGATTGATTTATGTTTTGTGTGGCCAGGCCAGGCATTATGGAGGGGCTCAAAGACGTCATTGACGGGGGCGGTGTCGAGAAGTAGATATCATTCGGATTCTTCTGGGATGATGGCTGTGGAGAGATAGGAGCCCCATTTAATAGGTCTGGAAAAACGGTACTGCTCATATCCATGAAAGAGGGCGTCATCTGGGGAGGTCCCATCAAACTAGGTTGCCATACGGAGGTAGACACGGGCGCCGCAGTCGTAGGATTAGAACCATCGAGCATCACGTCGCTGATACCACTCTGACTGGTAGCGCTCATTGCGGAAGGAGACGAGCCGTCAACCGCATTTTCGACTGGATTGTTAAACGACATCGTGTGCTCGAACCCTGTTAACCAATCAAAGCTGTCGTCGATATGCTGATTAGGAGTGGCCATGTCCGCCATGGCATTGCCAAAGGGGGACGTGGGGTCCAAGGACATGGAATGAGGAGATTCGTTATAATGAAGCGCGTTTGGGTTTATAGTCGAACCAGGCTGGCCAAATAGGTACGGTTCAAAGTCAAATTCGGGCTGGAAGGGTAGGGGAGGTGCCGTACGTAAGCCGGCATTGAAGTCCATGTTGGCGATGCTATGTGTCTCTAGTCTCGGCAGTCCATGGTTCATACCCCTATGGCCCATGACTGAGGACATACCAGCAAAGCCATGGTCCACATTATGCAGCGGCAGCCCCGCGAGGCTCTGATGGCGACTGTGAGTTGGGGGCATATGCTGTTGGGTTCTCGCAACCTGAGCATTTGCGGCAGCGATCATATGCATGTGGTTTCCATCCACATGGCTAATGGTGTTTGCGCGGGGTCTCATCGAGTTGTTCCCGCCGGCAGCAGCAGCAGCAGCATTATTTACACTAGCAACACTATTCTTTCGGGCTCGGCTTTGTGTGGCCGCGCCGCTGGTACTCTCGCGACGGTTTCGAGGACGCGACGAGGGCGTTGTCGTCTGATGGAGCTTCTGCTGGTGGCGAAGAAGAAGGTCTCGTCGAGCAAAACATCTTGTGCATTCTGGACACTCGAAGGGTTTCTCCTTGGTGTGGGAGCGCTCGTGACGTTTCAGATGTTCCAATCGGGCAAATGAGCGCTGGCAAGTAGCACAGACGTGAGGGCGAGGCTTGTCGGTCTTTGGTGGAGGAAATGGCGCCGGAGCACTAGCGGCGGTGGTGTTCACCGTAATAGTCGAGGCTTTAGGTGGAAATCGATGTCAGTCGCCCAGTCAATTTGTCACATTTGAGGCTCAGAGGGTATAACATGGAAAGCTAATATGGTATTACAACAGTAACTTGGACATAGCTAACGATCGCCCGAAGCTAGATGAACATATAGGAAATATGAGATGGGGACATGGAGGGGCATTAGAGAAGCTCTTTTAAGGGGGGGGAGCCATACCGGAGTCATCGTTGCCAGCATTCCCTGAGTTCGTAGCGGGCTTCGACGGATCGGACATGACTGATGGAGAAGCGAAGAAACGAGGCTCGGAAGAGAGGAATCCAACCGTCGACTCTTGGAGGCTGAGATGGGAAGCAAAGAAGCAGTTAGCAATCGTTTTCCCCGGGTAGAATCGACGGCGGGACTCGAGGGGTCGGATGTGGTATGAAGCAAAGGACGATTGAGCTTGGGAAGGAATGTGTGTGGTTCGGCTTCGCTGTAGACAGTAGACAGTAGACAGTGGACGGTGGTGGGGAGATTTGGAGGAGGGCCAGAGAGGAAAGAATTGAATTAAACGGGGTGGATTGGTGAACAGATAGATGGGGACTAGTGGGTCGGAACTTACTAGGTGAGTATTAGGTAGGCGTACAGTAGTGGGCTAGTGGGCTAGTGGGCTAGTGGGCAAGTGGACAAGTGGGCGTGGATAGGTCAAGCTGGTGAGCTGAGTACCTCACGCGTTTGGAGGGGCTCGAGGGGCAGTGGGAGCTGGGAGCTAAGCTAGAGAGCTTCTTCGGCTTGGGTCGTCCGTATCGATTGTCGCATCCTACCCAGTTATCTACAGTGTCGCCTGTCAGGGATTAGACACTGTGCACTTGCGCAAACGAACAATGACAATCCCAACTAGGCAGCATGTACCAATTGGCAAATATCCGAGGTCACCGGACTGAAGATGAAGGATAAATGTTTAGGACAGGACATATGTCAAGACAAAGCAATGTTGGGAAAGATGCGAAGCGTTGCAAGTCTGGACACAAACCTGCCCAAAGGCAGAATACAGCCTAGAAAAGATCAAACCGGGTAGCGCAGGACCGGGTCAAGGTCATTGGCTGCAGGCAAAACGCCTGCTGGTTGCCACAGTGTGATTTCATCGCACAGCGCACCGAGGTTCTAAGATGTTAGTACTGGTATAGCGGGATGTGAATCAGCTAGGTTAAGCAGGTCACTTGATACAGATAAAATTGCTGGTAGTACTGGCAAGCCGCGTAGGCTATACCTTGAGCTAGCCATCGTCGGTGGGCTGGTCTCACACAAGAGCAGGATAAGAGCAGGATAAGAGCAGGCCCTCATTTCCAGGGCATCGTGCTTGCTGACGGACGCTGACAAGGGCCTCCCCAGCAGGGGTATATCTTCCTCTGTCTGATCTCATTGGCTGAAACCACAAGAGCCGCTGGAGCCCAATCCACAGCGGGGAGCGGGTTCAGGTCACAAGATGCAAATCTGTATCCATGTATTCTATACTTGAGCCGGAGGTATCCTGAAGGCCGACAGGGACTCGCGCCAGATCTGGTTGATGTATTCATTCAATATGATTCAGAAAGTCGGGTTACATCCAACTTGGAAGTCTTCACCAGCTCTCGGTTCAGGTTTTCGCACCACTTGATTGCTCGTGGACTGGCGTTGGCATTTCGCATATTACTCACCGATGTATGTGTAAGTGTTTTTCCTCTTCTACCTGACCCGGTGCCAATCATGGCTGTGTTCATAAAACAGGTACGGAATTTTATTTTAGATGCCCTTTGTTTCTATCAAACGTCGTCAGCCCTCTCAACCAGCTTATTTACATAGTATGTACATATCTCTGCCAATGGGGTGATCTTCAAAGAGCTACCTATTTTATCGAACCTGCCACGGAGCGAACTCGGCGAAATTGAACCTGGTAACCCATTCGAATCTGGTCTGGTTTGAAATCAAGCCTCTCCCCAAGCCCCAAGGCTCCAACAGCTCGCAGCCTTCGAGAGGACCCTTGGAGGGGCTACTGGGCTGGAAGGGCACCGAGGGGCAAGCGCATTATGATGGGTCCTCGATCCTCATCCATGGATGTCATGGATGTATTCCCAACGCCAGACTCCTAGCCAGGCGAATTTGATGGTTCTCTTCGGTCTGCTAGCGGCCTGCAGCTGCAGGCACATCATCGTCTGTCGCCTCGACCAGTCCGGTCCTATCTACCCACCTGCACCATGACCCGTTGGACCAATCGCGATTCGGCCTTCTAGAACATACAGTACATACATGGCATGTATATGTATGCACATGCGTATGTAGCGTGTAGGTGCGCTCTCGCCAGCAACGGGCAGCGGATGAGTCGATCGAACCTTGCGATCCCGGCGGCCTTGCACTCGAGCGCCAGCGCTGCTGATTGGTCTATTCGGGGCCCTTTTCTGCTAAGTATAACTGTATCCGTCCACCCAGCCAAGCATCGTTCGAGCAGGAGAGACATCCCAATCGCTCATGTTGCATTCTCCTCGCGCTTCACACCACCCTCCGAACATAGACGCATATATACATACTACGTAGTGCACGCTATTATTATATATTCGCCGCAGGGGTTCCGCATAGGCCAATAGCTCTCTCCGGATATAAAGCACTATGTTAACAAGGGCAATCTGAAATTCATCTAGTTGGTAGTGACGTACCACAAGCAGACACATCTCGGGTCCATGGAAATAGCTACCTAGGTAATCATCCACTCCCGCGAACGAGGCACTTTCATCTAGTACGATATGGTTAATATTCACGTCTATTCTGGCTACATATACACATATGAATGTGACGTACAAGCTCTTAAGAGGTTTGCTTGTCGAAACAAGCCATACAGGGTCCCCCCTTTACGCCGCCGACTAAAAATGGCAGACCAGACTAAAAGATGCAGGCTTTGCAAATCTCTACCAACTTGGGTTAATGACATGTAAGCGAAAGATTAGTATCGTACCTATGTACCCAGGTACACAATCTATGGATGGCTCCGTTCATTTACGGGTCATAAGTGCGCGCTGCAGCCGCCGAAGATCGCAGCTTGCAGCTATATAGTACTGTATACGTCTCTTCACATCAAATATACTGCATTAGCAACCGTGTCTCTGAGTATATCTAGGTTGATTAATCGTACTAATGTCATTGTGCATCTCGTTGACGCCTAGGGACGTCGATGGGATCATCAGATCAACACGGCAGCTCAATCAGGGTTACTTGTCATCGACAGGCTTGGTTGGGGTTTTCAAGATATAGCCTCTTGAGGACGATCTGCTAAGACGAACAATCCTACTAAGACTCTCGCTAGGCTGCAACAGTCCAGTTTAACAGTTTATTGACGAACATTGGCTCTTTCTTTCACCTAACTACGTGAACTACTCCCCTTACGGATAGTTGCTTGATGTACGACATGCCCGATATATAAGGAGTCTAGAACCCACGAAGCTAGGCCGCCCCCAGTGATTAAGAAAACGTGGCATGCCACACAGCATATTTGTATCGGACGTCTATATGTCGAGTCTTCTCGATAGGGTCATGATAGCGCCTCATCATGTTCGCGGACGTCTCCGAGCTATTACATACATATACATCGCCCACAGTTCGTCGTTCTGTTATATGCAAGTCAGTGGATGGAAACTTTTAGCCCACGGCTCAAGCCAACTAAGGTTACATTCTATCCAGGTCAGTACTGCATACCGTGGTGAGCCACCATCACAAACAGACACGAAATGTTGCTGTAGATGTATACTGCTACAAGAGTGCCACAATAGGTGTCGAGCCATCACTACTTTCATTTTTATCTATCTCTCTTTTTCGTTTTCAATTATCCTTTCACTGGATTTATCATTGTACCATCGAAGATTCCCCATTTTGCCGCTATGGTAAATACAAGGACCGGGATTGGCGAGCCAAGAAATCCATGGCCGCTCTAGGGCTTAGGTACGAACCACCTGAGCGGCTGGACCCGTCTCAACTCTCTAATATACAGCCTCTATTTTCTTCCATTTACGCTGCATTCAGATCACGATGTCAACCATGACACAAATGACCAATATAGACATATCTTTCTGTTTATTTCGTGTAAGCTACGGTCATCATCGGCAAGAGAGCGAAGCACCGACAACTCGGGTTGATCGGGTTCGGTTAGCCGAGCCTGTTAAGGCAGCGACTAGTTACTTTAGGGCACGTTTGGGGTTATCAGCGGCTTACCGTAGAAGCAACAGCAACCCTGCATGCCACGCTCCTCTACAATGTACACGGTGCATCGTACGCTTGTTGGTCATGGCATCTCAGCCAAGATATTACCCTAGACAAGGAGGTAAGGGTATGACGAGAACACCAACACAGTTTCCGAAGATACGATCTGACACAAACTACGAAATCTCCCAGCGTGTATATGTCCGCCCAAGGGAAGCTCGAAACTTATATCGATATCATAAGGGTAAGCCGTTCGAACTCTGCGGCCCAGCCCGAAAGTGGTCTCGTATTAAGAAGGTTAGCCCCAGCCCAAAGGCGTATTCTAATCCATCACTAATATCAGAGCTTGAAATCTCTTTGCATCACGCGTTGAGAAAACCCTCGATTATATCCTGAACTCAACTACAGAACTTGATGACGTTGTCTCACGGGTCCGAGAGATATTAGAGTCAGCCGCTACAGTATGAAATCTGATACGAAACAAACTTCCGCGATGTGTAACGGGCCTTGATAGCATCTGACAATTCAAATCTTGAGCCGCATCCTTCACCGCGACTGTTTCACATTGACGCCATCTTACACCGCAACATTCTGATAGCAACTGCAAATAGCTAGACGATCAACTTCCATTCTTGTACAATGTGAGCCGCCTACCAATGCTAGTCAACGGACCGTATCTTATCTCTTTCACATGTGCCCAGGTCCATCAGCCAGCCTTTCGAACACACAAATTCTACTGACTAAGCTTGAGATTACAACTCCCCAAATCCTTATTAATACACTATAAGCCCAGCCTTGACGGTTTGCAGGGGCCCTTACGACATTACTTGTCATCCTTTCGGGGCACACCTATATCGGCGATATTTGCTACTATCAACTACCCATAGCCGGGTTCCCAATCGGCACGCGTCCATCCATGGCGCATACCCGGAGAAGGTTGTCCCCCGGTGCTTCGGCATCTGGGGAAAGACGCAGAGATACCTCCCCATAACCCCAAATTTTCTCCAAAAAAAATCTACTTTAGGGTTAGATCAGCACCCGGACGAGACCCTTTAACCCTTGAAGCAGTCTGGCCCGTCCGGTCACTAATAAAAACCGTTCTGCCGCATAGGACCTTGATCTAGGTTTTATACAACCGCTTTGAGTAACTTCCGTTAGCCAGCTTGATGCAGCTTTACAAGGTTCGGCATTATCAACGCCGCTTATCGCCAGAAAGATCAGACCAACGAAAGCTACGCCGGTCAGGTGGTCAAGTTTTTGAAGGGTTTGAAGCTATCAGGCCTAGGTCATTTCGAGTCGTTGTCGGTCGGACGATGCTTACGAGTCTTCTTAGTACTGGATCGAACGAGGTGAACCAATGGTTCCCACGAAGCTCAGACAAATCCGTTGCCATGCTGGAAAAGTTAACACTAACCTAGCAAACTCAAAGGCAAGCTCACCCCCGGAGCTAAGATGATCCCCAGTTATTCCAGCCATCGACGAAATGCGAGCGTACCACCAATCCGACGCCTCCGAGCTAGACTATACCCCTGGGTTGGTGGATATCAAGGCGCGACTATCGATCTAAGTTAGCTTAGACGAACTCGTCTATTCGCGACTGAAAGTGGCAGTTTGCAAGTGTTACGTATCTACAAGGAGCGCTTCATCACATACTCGACCTACCGTTAGGTAGGTAAATTGTGGACTCTTGCCATAACATTCCCATGGACAAATCATCCCGAGGTTAAGAAACCCTCCACACTAAGAATTCTTCCCCAGACTTTCTCACGAGCATTGTAGCGCCCCGTGCTCGTATGAACAAGGGCTCCCTAGCTTGACGCAAGGGTGGGATGCCTTTCTAAGATATGCCGATCATTTGCAAGTACTACGTACATCGGTACTAGCAGACCACCTTCGGGGCAGACTAGACTAGAAAAAGGTCGTTCCCGTTCAAATCGATTCCAACAAGTCCATCTAATCGCCCATTGGTTAATTGGTAATTGAATGACTACCTTCCCTAGGCCAGCCACACCTCTTTCATCCTATCCCTTATAGCGTTCGTGTGCCCATGACGTCGCGCCGTTCCTCGTGCCTGAGACTTTGAAGGCGAAGGATGGGCTGCCAGAATGCACCCCTTAGTCACTGATTATTAAAACACGTTATCCCTAGCCCGAGACCACCGGCTAGAACCACCAGTCCGAACTACTCCCGTGGCCAGCCTCTTCTCCCCGGATATCGGGATATCGGGTAAGGCGTACTGCCGGGACACCGAGCGGATGTGTTGCACAGTAGCAAAAATAGTCGTCAATTGTTGTCAGGCCACATGGGACCATCGGAATACCACTAGTCAGCCGGGGTCGAAAGTTATTCAGCGAAGGTTAGTATGTATACCTAAGGATAGCACCTAAATCGATCAAGATACCGGGACATATCTTGCAACGCAATATCAAACCTACGTTAGAATCTTTCTAGACCGTCAGGGACCCAGATCGTGGAGCCGCTGGGGTGGTATATTCTGTCATTCTGCAGTTTCGCGGTCGCACCTTTTAGTCGACAAGAACGAGCCGTCATCTGCCGCTGCCGTGTCTAGAACCGGTGGTTGACACCCTACAGACTGGGCATCCTGCAGCCAACCCTGAACCCTCCTAGGCTGCTAGGGACAGACCAGACTAACTAATAGTAAGTGGCGGGCCCGTCTTGCTCTTCTGCAAGTCATGGGATTTTTTTCACCGATGTGCAGATCCCATACTAACAGAGGCCCTGTCCTTCGCGCCTCGTGCCACGGAAAACAGAGATGGGTCTCGGGCAATGAATTAACAGACGTGGGAAGCAAGAAGCGTCGCATTGCAGCGATGCAGAATGCATAAACAGTCGCATTTCCTTCTTAGGCGTGTCGTCATAGTCGACCAATCGAGGATTGTCCTGTTGATACTGTATAGCCAAACGTCCGAAGCAGCATTGGTTCTCCAGAAGCTCGCTGGTGAATATATACCCAATTTTGGCCAACCGACGATATACTCATGTATGCAATCACCATCATTGATCGCATACTTGAAAGTCCCGCTAATTTCAATCGATTCAAGATTCGAATAAGGGTTGCGCACTTAATCGGTGTATTCCCACGCTGGCAATGACGAAGCTGTTTGTATAGAGAAAATCTTACATTTAGTTATTACGTTGTTACACCAGGAAAGGACCCATTCGCCACGGCTTGCTGCCATCTATAACGCATACCCGACATATTATATACGATGCTTATGGTGGGTTATATGGATGGTACCGTCGCCTTCACACCACCCTCAGTCCTCGAAAAGCAAGGGCCCGCCTGCAACGGTAGCGCAACGCAGTCCCATCTTCTACACACCCGTCGCATCACCAAAGCTGGATTTCCTTTTCTTCGCCCTATCCGCCTCCATCCGTTTTGCTGCAACCAAGCATGGCGAAACAACGTGGCATGGCTGCCCCCTTAAGCACATAAGAGAGCATCTTTCGTCAGGAGACGTTCTGGTCTTCGCATCTCCGTATGATAATGCCAATCGCCAAGCGCCTTTTCGATCCATCCGGTAGTAGCAGCAGCAGCAGGATCGGGACCAGACACCGGCAATCCCTATCCCAATTCGCGCGCAACGAAGTTGCCTAATAGTCGTCAATGGGAGCTGTTACTCGAACAGCCATTTTCGGCGAAAGGAGATCCAATTGTCTTTTTTTTTTTTTTTTTTTTCTTCCCTAGTAGACCCTGATTATCGATCGACAGCGCAACTTGCTATTTAGGTAGTTTACACGCAAAACACGTTAGTCCCGTTCGCCGCCTGCCGCTCTCTTCCCTTCTCCGGCTACGTGCATTGGGGATCTCGGCCTGGCCCACGCAAAGACTCTCCCGCGCTAAATAACTTTCCTCCCACGATCACCACGACGGCAGGCGAAAGATGATAAAGCCGAGCGGACGACTTAATTCCCCATAACACCATAACTAACACAACCGTGCGACAGGTGACGACGTCTTTAGATTACTAGCAACACACGCCATGTCACCTTTCTATCTTTTTATCACTATGCAGTCGACGGGTCTTTACTTGTTTTTCAGTTTCCTGGCGCTAGGCACAGCAGATGGAGATACTATCGTCATAAATAATCGATCAAATGACTTGTCGGCAAACTAATGTAATACTTGCAGGAATCGCAAGAAAAGCAACACAAACACTTGCCTCTGATAGGGTATACAAGCGCTCTGCGTAGCCGAAAACAACCGTTGCCGAATCTCTCTAAGGTGGCGATTCTCTTCGCATTTTTTGTCTACCTAGGTAGGCTATGCATCTACTTCCCGTAGTAGCTCATCCGCCGCCCCTTCCCATGATAGCATCACCCTTTTTCCCGCCGCGTGACAAGAGCGACTACGTACCCGTGCCGCAGCGCAAGCGAGCTATCCTATATACCTGTCGCAAGCGAAAGAGAAAGCCCTTAGTGAAGCCCTACCCCCAATTTCAGTCTCCCTGCTTTAGTCTATCCGCAACCGAGGTGCTAACTGGCGACGGCGTGTCGCGCGGCGCCGGAAGCCGTCGCAGATGAAACCCATCAACAACCCACGCATTGGGACCCCGTCCCCGACGCCGTCCCAACGACTATCCTTTCAGCTGTGTCGTTTGCTGTCTCGAAGAAAAAATTCCTAGAATGTTGCTGAGCCTGTAGCGCTAGCCCGCGGACTTAGAAAAGCGCGAGGATCGTCTGCGCTGCTGAAGGACCCAGAAGTCAATCGTTGTCAGATTCGTCTTAGGATGTTGGTATTTATTAGGCTGATCTCAACATCAGCTCTCGCCTGCTGAACTCCGACGTCACATTTAACCTTGTGTACCTAGACATAAACTCAAAAAAATGTCAAGTCAACCGTTCGCGATGTTTCAGACGAGATGTAGAGCCATGCAATGTACATGAACATCTTTAACGCTCACGGCGCTGTGCCAATACTTTTCAAAGGTAACGAATGCTGTGTCCCCCGAGCACGCCGCTACTGCAACGTATAAGATTCCCTACGCGGAATTGTCTTAGAGCCACCGACCCTATCCCGCCTCCAACTCAATGTTCTCGAGGAATGAATCATCCGAAGCACATGACGGACACGCAGTTCCCGCAAGAAAAGCCCTATGAGGTGAGACTTGCAGGTAATTTAATCTTTCATGATAAGGCTGATCGTGGTGGCTGAGACATGCGTCTTCCACCGTGTGGGCCTGGCGCCCTCTAGTATGTCTTGCCGTGTTAGTTGGCGTTGACGCAGAAAACTCGCAGGATCTGAGACATCAAATACGTGGACTGAAACGCCGCCAATCGGGATGGAGATTGAGAGGGGGTCTATATTTCCACCCGTTGGTATATCAAAGTTCTTGCATGTGCAGGTGGTCTGGGTAGAGCTCTTTTGGTAATAACTGTGGCGCGTTGACGTTGTCGGAAGGAAGACGTCAGATTGTGCTATGATACTTATTCCTGAGACGGACTCACGTGATGGCCTAATGGGTAACGTCCTATAAGGGCATGTGAGTGTCATCGTGTATTCACCGCCTTGAAGGCTTCGTATAGTGATAGAGAGGTATTCATAAGTCTTAAGTAACCCCTGACCTCAGCTTGGAGGGTTCGGCCGTCTTATCGAACTGATAGTCGGAGCCTTTGGTGATCGTGATAAGTCACACATATATTCTATTAATGTTTGTAGATAGGTGGGCTAATGGTCCCTACATATAAACATCTCACACAATACTTTCATCATCAGGCCTGACCGTTCGTTTGTTAGTTATATCTGGCTCAGTGTGTCGTTCTCCTCCAAGATAAGTTACCTAAGTTGTACTCGAACACGCTTTACGTGCTCTTTGTCTCTTTGCTGATCTGTGCCTTATTGTATCGTGAGCATTGCTTTACCAGAGGACCCCTCACTCCCTTTCCTATGAAGCTATTGATGATACTCACATCTTCATCTTCGTTATTAAATCGCAACGGCCCCTTAACTTGTACCAGAGGGGGGCATATTCACACTGCAGATTTAAACATGAACGTAGTCACGGTGCCATTTGAGATGAACAATCCTATATTAATATCTCTTGACGTTCATTGTATTTGAATTTGGTCTTTTGTACCACTAATGCAATGACCAGGTGCATCGGGCATCCTTTTTGGTAAAATGTTTGTTCGTATTGCTTTCTCATAGTTATTTAAAAACTTTCTAAAAAGATTTCATGCAAATGAGCGAACGAATACATATGTATGTTATCAACCCGATCTAATATCATAAAGAGCCAAGTAGCTAGTATCAGCACGTGCTCAATAGCTACAGAACAGAGTGTTGTGGTACCGCTATGTAGGACGTATCTTGAGAATGTTTAACCACTACCTTGGTGCTGCATATACTTGTATCTACCTAGGTAGGTATCTATAAGCAATCCTTGCCTGCCTATACACGCCCTTTAGAAAATAATAAGCACACAAATCTCCATGCACAGTGTAGAATCAACTAGTTACATAAAAGAAGATCTAGTAGATACTGTGTCTCCTGGATCTGGGAAGGAGGGCGCTCTTCCTAGGACCTCAGATACCTACCAGCGTGAAGAGTACGTAGAGATACCCTATCAACTTACTACAACGTTTGGGAAGGTACCATGAGAGACGCGTCCAGACGCGCTTGCGGTATTCCCTGCAAACACTTGCCTAAGCAACAGCGGTATATGTGGGCAAATTGCGGTCCCTATTTTCACGGAAGCTTAATGAAGGCAGAGATGGTGCCTTAGAGAAGTGGTTTAACTCACTCCCTTTGGGTCAAGGGCTCCTGGGAGAGATCGAGGGTTCGAATCCCTCAGGCACCCGGTGTTTCTTTTTTTTTTTTTTTTTTTTTTTTTTTTTTTTCGTTTCACCATTCCACATTTCACATCTATGGCATGTCCATTTCTCCATTATAGCGACTATCTGTACTGTATATGTTTGTTTGATCTTTAGATTCTTTTTTTCCCTTTAACTATGCAGGCTCCTGCATCTCTACCTTATCATTCGTTAATTTCCTGATCCTCCTGTGAGTCACAACCGGTTATCAAGCTCCTGCAACTATGGTCCTATGGTAGGTAACTACTCACTTACCCACACTCCCAAGCTTCCTTACTAGTTGATACTACATCACCTCTTACATATGATACTGTGATGGTTCTATGCCGTGGTCAGTCAATCGAGCTTTCGGGTGATAATGATATCAACACTCGTAATCATCCCTATGAGAACCATTATTACGATCCACCCATTAAAATAAACCATATTGCTGGATGGCCTTTTGTATTTAGTTGATAATAACAAATAGATAGATAAACCCTTGACCCTATGGTGAACAGAGTAGTCGATATCTGGGTCCTTTCTATACCCCTCCCCCCCTTTTCATTTTTCATTTTAGAAAATTAGAAAAATAGAAAGGACACGGTCCCAGATGACGAAGCTAACACTTCTTGGAAGGTAAAACAATTCTCTGGAATGGTTCTGGAGTATTTCTCTGATATTTGTTCCTATCTCTTCCTAGCTGGCGTGATAGCTCGTGGCCTCGACGCAGTTAAGGGATTTCGTCTTGTTTCCTGCGGCAGTTCTCGAACCATGCATTCTTTATTCCTATGCGCAACATCAGGCGTCTATCTATGTATCCAATAAATTTTCAAATTTAACTGTTAATAATGGTAGGCATCTTTCTAATGAATACTCATCCCGTGTGTCAGGCTTTGGCCCTCCTAGCCTCCAGCCTTCCTCTGGGTCCTCTGGAAGGCATCCTGGCCTAGGATGGTAGCCTTGCAGCTATCAGGACATGGATTGGCTCCCTTGGGACTCTCTTAACAGACTCCTTTGTCTGTTATCTTGTATATACAGACGACCCCCTAGCTGTTATATTCGTAGCTCTCCTCGTAGCTCTCCGTGCAACAACATAGTTGTTACCCTTATCGCTTGGTTGGCCTTATGACTCTCCAAGTGATTCGATGGTGGTCAGGAACTTAGAAACTTCTTCTTCAGACCTGGGCTGTAAGACGCATGCAGGGTTAATATCAGCGTTGAGTCCCAATTGATATGTACTCGTCGGCTCCTCGTAGCGCGAATTGCGACGTTGGAAGGGCGCTTTCCCGAGCTTGGAGTGCGCTAGTCACGTCAATAACGAATCAGTTTACAGTCACTTAGGTCAAAGGGAGATCAATGAAAGCCAAATATAACAACAAATTCTTCTGTGGAACTATGAGAGAAAAGGGGCTTGAAGACTCGATATTTAATCAAAGATTTTACGCCCTCAGAGGTAACCATCAGAAGCAGTGTTATCTTTTGAGAAATAAGCCCTCTGTACTAACGAAGTATCAAGGCAGCTCACCAGCAAACACCTCTTTTACCTTGTTTCGAATCAGGCTTTATGTCTTACCAAATACCACTGAAAGACAATCGTAGTCTGACGATTATATCGGGGGACTTCGTTATCTCGAAATCACTAATTTGTGTTGAAAAGATTGCATCCAAAACAAAGGGAATGTGACTAAAGCTGACATACTGTGCACATTACTTTTAAGCTAGGCAAACAATCACATTATGAGTCCCATCGCATAATGATCGTCAAAGCGGGCGCTGTTACAAGGGCTCATCTTATATATTCCGTATGACAAGCGCCTCCACCCTTGAAACAATGCCCTTGTATGCATAGGCGTGTTCGTGGAATTCACGGCCATCTAGTCATATTCAGCTTATGTATAAATAGTAAGAGGCGTGCACACTGTTCTTCAAAATCAAATTCATGAGCTGTCATCAGTATTCCTTGACTCCTTACACACCACTGTCAGGTCCATTTTCTATCTAAACTATCTATATATTTCATCATTTAAGATGGGTGCTACTGAGAGATGCCCGAAGTGTGATAACTTGTACTTTAAGTGCTGGTGTAATGTAGGAACAAGTAACAGCGTCGGCAGCACTGAGATGTTGTCCGGAGGCTAAGCGGGCTCTTCCAGCGGCATTACAAGTTCAAGGAACTAAGTCTCAATGTCAATCTTAAAAAGGGAAAGAATGTATACGACACCTTACATGGTTAAAACAATGTCACAATGTTAATAAACAATGAGATGGCACTATAACAATGTCAGATCAAACTTATAAATCCATGTACTCGAACGTTCCTGAGTTCCAACACGACTTCTGAGATAGCCTGTTGGATCCGCACCAGACTGATATCATACTTATAGCATGACTAAATGTATATATAAACCACTGTTCCTGAGCCTTAGGCATGATACCGAGAAAGATGCTGATTATCGTCGTTTAGAAATGTTATATATTTGAGTAATCCTTCCGCCTAAAGTCAGCGAATTATTTCTCGCCATACCTTCACCATTAACTCCCTCCACCATCTCAAGTCAATCAATCTTACAAGGTCGCACTACTAAGCAAGACCAATATTACAGCATTCATTCCAGAGTTGTGAGTCCCATCACCCAACATGACATTTCGTCTCTCTTACTCGACGGATAGCTCTGCTTCCACCGTCATACCGAATGATCTCGGAATAGGTAGCATGTCTCTTTACGACCCTGTCGAGACAACCGTTGACCCATCATGGCTTTCAGGGTCGTCTACCTCCACCGAGCGGCCTCAATGGGTTCCCTCCATCCCCACCCCGCCCGAAGTTCTCGAAATGCCGTTCGGCGAAGTCATAGAAAGGATCCCATGGCTACCGCGGGTCCTCCAAGACCACCTCTACGGCTACAACCCCCGGTACCTCTACCGCGAGCACCCCGAGCTTCTTCCCGAGGGCATCGAAGAAAATGTTCGGCTGGATCTGTACGCGCCCACGTTCGACCTGCCCTCCTACCACATCCCTCTCGGCACGCACGAGGCGCACGGGGTTTTCCACGAGCGTCAGGATCGATACCGAGCTACGGCCTCACGTGGTGGCACCCCACCGGTGCTAATAGAATTCAAGGAAGTCAACTGGAATAAGGGCGCTACCTTCATCGACCGGCCCGTATCCCCCAAGACAATTCCAGGCCCCGAAACCGACGGCAAGCCGCTGATAGAATCCAAAGTCAATTGTAACCAGGATGTTGGCTCCGTCGACCAGCCCGTATTGCCAGGGACAACCCCTGGCCCTGATACAGACAAGCCGACTGACGGCCGCGGTGGATACAATAAGTCGACGGATGACGGCCGGGGCGGGTACAACCAGCCGTGGAGTAGGGTTCGGACTAGTATCAGCCAGCGTGAGGCGCTGGCTAGATACCATGGCCGAGGCGGTCACAATAGGCCGACTGATGTTTGTTGTGACAAGTACACCCGGCCAGTAGAGGCTATTCCTAGTTCTCGTAAGAGGGGGATAGATAATCTGGGAGTTAAGCATCCACTGGGGAGGAGAGTCAAAGTGGAGTGTGACGATGGTCGTGGAGGGTATAACCAGCCAGAAGACGGTCGCGGTGGTTATAATCAGCCGATTGAAGCTGGACTCGGTGGGTATTACCAGCCCGCCGAAGACGGGCGGAGTGGTTACAACTAGTCACTATGAAGTCTGTGAGGAATCGGAGTCCATGATCCAGCAACCGTCATTTTACTTCTCCAATTGCAGCAAGTGGGACACCGCACAACTTGATGTGATTAGATGAAAGCTGTTTACTGTTTACCTAGCATACTCAGATTGAAAGGTGGGCGGCTGAGTCATTATTTATCTGGTAATTTAAAAAAAAAAAACAACACACACCAAAAAAGAAAGAAGAAAAAAGAAAAAAAGAAAAAGGATAGGAGGCTTAGGTTATTATCTAGTACTTTTAAATAGATGGTTCTAGTTTATTACATTATGAAACTAACAGGTCCGTGGCTTCAACGATAATAACCTTGGTGATATGTAATGTTCGTGAAAGTGATACAAAAATATAATGCGAATTTGTTTGAATGTTAAGTAATCTAAATAATTTAATCAACCATCATGTTTCCAATACATGGAAAGCAGCATAGGGTTTTCATAATGAGATGTATGATGTCCGGCTTCAAGCCAACCTTGCCACTTAGGGCTTAAGCTGTAGGCTTCGGCTAGTAGTCACAGCTGCCATGGGCGGCATATGTCATAATTGAGTTCATGATGTGAATGTAGTCATACTTTCTCTATTATAATTATGTGTATGCGACATGTTGTCAGTATGTGTCTAGGTAAGTATACTATCGTAACGTCGTAGTCATGCCCTTTATATGCTCTCATATGCTATGTGCCAGCAGATTCCGTCCTAGGTCAGACATTCATTTATCATTTTCAATCGAACACATTAGTTGTTGCGCCGAAACCCCAAAGTAGAATCTTATGCGACAGCCGTCATGTGGTACGGCTTCAGCGGGATCGTTACGGGCTCGCACGCGACGGTGCGGGACGTATAGATCTGGCCGAGCGTCCAGTTAGGGTTGGTCCACGTCTCGTCGGTGCAGGCGAGAGTCAGGTTGGCGGTGCCGTAGGCGTTGATGGTGGTACTATAGGTAGCGTTAGTAAGACATGCTCAACTCATGCTGCAGAGGCTTGTCGGCACTTACGGGTACTGGGCGTCCTCGTCGCTGCATGTCCAGGTCTGGTTGACGTCCAGGACGCCGCTAGGACGGCTAAAG
The DNA here is from genome assembly GCA_022495205.1 of Hypoxylon sp. FL1150. NCBI lineage: Eukaryota > Fungi > Ascomycota > Sordariomycetes > Xylariales > Hypoxylaceae > Hypoxylon > Hypoxylon sp. FL1150. Next base: position 64,330 of record MU376286.1, on the reverse strand, counting down.
TCGAAGGTGGCCTTGGTGGTGGAGCCGTCGGGCACCTGGCACGTGTAGGGCATGGTGCCGTAGAAGAAGTCGCTGAGCTGGTCGCTGGAGGCGCTGCAGGCGGCCTGGTACTCGAGCGCCGGGTTGGTGAGGTTGAATGTGACGTAGCCCCATGAGTTCTGGTGCGCGGGCGTCGTGAAGATATACGAGGCGTGGAAGTCGAAGTTCTCGACGGTCCATTCGAAGTCGCCGAACGAGGCGGCCTGGCAGCCCGGGTTGCTGTCGCGGGCCTGGAGCGGCGCCGCGGCTGCCAGGGGTAGGAGGGTGGCGACGGTTGAGATGAAGCTGCGCATTATGATTATTGGGTGGGAGGTAGGGATTATAGTAGATTAGGTATTATAATAGTTGAGTCGGAGGTAATTGGTAGTTGGTTGATTGTGAGTTGTAGTTCGTTTATTATTAAAAAGCGGATGTTGATAGACTCTATTGTTTGTGTGCCGTTCTACTTCAAATCTATCTCCAAAAAGAGAGGCAGTCGATCACCTTTATACAAACTGCTGGTTGTGGGTTAGCTCATCTCGTGTAAAGAATCAGGCTGTCAGGATCTGGTAATGGGAGTAGCTCAACGCCGAACGGAAGCGGGCATAGAGTGACGTCGGCTGGAGACTGTCGGCTTCGTTGGACCGCCAAGATCTCGTATTGCGGCGAGGGGGCTTTGAAGCTAAGCAGTCCAAGTCCTAGCACTGGAAGAGGCTGGAGAAGAAAAAAAAAACGATGCCGGGCCTTACTGTTGTCGGCCTAGTCAGTGGTAGGACCCCTACAGGCCTCCGTCAAGGGTCCATGAAGCGATACCGATTTCTCATTCGTCGATCGTGAAAGTTTTAGCTAAGAAAAGTGGAGAGACACGGCCGGCAAGTGCGGCATTGGGGCCGATGTGCTGACTTTCGTGTTCCGGTATAAGCCTATTTTTATCCTCGCTTAAGCACGCTATCGTTCCGGGACTCTGGAAAACCTCGTGCCTTGTAGAACTTTACGAGTCAGACGTCGATTTTGCGCAGCTCTTACTCCTCGTGTACCCGCCTCGCTGGCTGAGCTGAAAGGCCCGAGATCTGATGATTAGGCCAACAATTTACGATATTGAGTCAGCAAGACGGTAACGTTACTGCTGCTGTTCACCACGCATGGAAAACTCTGATTCAACAAAGGCTATCTCCGCTGTCTGAGATCGCCGGACTTGTCACACGTGATAATGATTGATCATAGATCGCCAGACATGTACCTGACTGCTAGGTAACGTCTATACAAGACTTCTCTGATGGACTTTGACCGGCTCATGTCTTGATTCGTTTATTTGTCTCGGTAGATCAGAGCTTGTCACCGTCTATCTAGTCCAACCGACTACCAACCGAAAGCGAAGCAAACACCAATACTATAGGTCAAGTCCCGACGAACTATATGACTTCTTAATACTTTCGCCCTGACCCTAAATCTGCCATGCCATGGGGACCTCGGACATTTTAGCTTGACGCCAGATCGCCGTGACATCATGTTCTCTTTATTCTACTTTCTAGCTGAGTCTTCGTAATGAAAAGCGAGAGCAGCGTCATGCGTGGCCTGATGAAGAATCGTCATTTAAACACGAACGTGTTAGGAGCATGTCCGAACAGAGACTATCATTACCGATTACTATTATCTTGACCTTTACAGCTGAGGCTTCTCAACCTTAGGTATCCATCTCGAGAAGCTGAGAGCGGAAAGGCGGGATCGTCGTAGAAGGTAACACCCCACTTTTAACCGAAGCTAAACGTACGATGGTCGATGGTCGATGGTCGCATCTGCGACTTTGTTTGATCCCGACAGCGCTCAGCTCCCGCGGTCTGCAACCAACATCAAGATATTCGGAATAATCCAGAGGAATTTCCACGTATGCTCCCAGAGATGCGTGCCGCATCTACAAGGACAATGTCAACACCTATTCTAGAGATATTTAGGAATCTATAGGGATGTATTTGTCCAAAAATGAGTCTAAACGTCCCAATCCAAAGAGCGATAGACATATGGGTATTCACGAGATTAGAAATAAACTATAGAATTGGGAATAATCTCAGCTCGGGGAAATGATAGCTCTAAGATGCCCATAGAAGATTCAGATAGCTGGCTACCCTACCTCGACTATGCAATTGTACGAAGGAATGACGCAGAGGTGTGCATTTATCGAATCGCTTTGCCCCACAGCCGTCACCCGCCAACGCCAACTAATACCAACGCCAACGTCCTCGGCCTCATGCCGCTGTCTCGTGCTTTCGTAACCTTTTCTTATCAACAGCAACGGTAGAACTGCATACATGTTTACTCACTCCAATAGCTGCAATCTCCCATACCAAGACCTAGGGGAAGTCCAATCACCTACATAACATTCGAAATAATAGTTTTTCTTTTCCGTCGCAAGCATTGGTCCAAGTTCAGGGGTATGGCACCACCCGCCGAGATCACCATCCCAACGACATCGCTTCACACCCCAGCCGACAACTCGAAGCCGTACACTCTCTACAACATCACCCTTCGCCTGCCGCTGCGAACGTTCGTCGTGCAGAAGCGCTACTCCGACTTTGCTACGCTCCACCAGAACCTGACCGCTTTAGTCGGCAATCCACCGCCGACTCTTCTGCCGGGGAAGTCATGGTTTAAATCCACAGTCTCGTCGCCCGAGCTGACGGAAGACCGCCGCCGCGGCCTCGAGTCCTACCTCCGAGCCATCGCAGAATCCCCCGACCGGCGATGGCGCGACACGCCGGCGTGGCGCACCTTCCTAAATCTCCCGAGCATGAGCAGCACCGGAAACAGTGCCGCGAGCGTGCGGGCCGGTTACGGCATTCCTAGCAGAGACGCCGCGAATGTCGCTGCCGCGCAGGACCCAGGGACGTGGCTCGACCTGCACGGCGAGATGAAGAGGGACTTCCAGGAGGCGCGACGGTGTCTGGCGAGGAGGGATAGCGCGATGGACAATTCCACCGCGCTGGAAGCAGGCTCCGCTGCCAAGAAGGCATTGGTCAAAGCCGGTGGGCTGCTGACGGTCCTGGGAGATGGGCTGCGGGCCATGGAAGACGCGAAGAGGTTGGGCGAAGGCGAGATCAGGCGACGGAAAGATCTGCTCGCTGCTGCGCGGGTAGAAAGGGAGGACCTGGAGAAGCTGAGCACGACGGTATCCGCCGCGATGAAGGCGTCGCAGAAGGCCATGCCCTCGGCGGCCGACAAGGCGGCGCTGATAGGGAACGGGCCCAAGGCCCGCGGGAGGGTGCTAGGCGCCCCGCTGCCCGAGACGGAGCGGACGCGGGAGCTGGACAACCAGGGGGTGGTGCAGCTGCAGCGGCAGATGATGAAGGAACAGGACGAGGACGTCGAGGAGCTGGCCAAGATAATTCGCAGGCAGCGCGAGATGGCCCAGGCGATCCACCACGAGGTCGAGGTGCAGAACGAGATGTTGGACCACGTCAACAGCCAGGCCGATACCCTAACCGGCAAGGTCAACGTCGCCAAGAACCGCGTCAAGAAACTCTCGTGACTTGGCGTCGCTGCTGGACTGGTGGTCAGAGGACTCCTTGTCACTGTCGAGGTGGGCATTGCGGTTGTCTGGCTCGTCCAGAGTGTCCTCGAGTGGACAGTCTGGTGCATGCAGTCCTTGCTTCTTATCATACTGGCAGACTGACTGCGTATATGGCCCTCTATCCAGATGTATATTAATCTACCCGTGGTTAATGAGCATAGCATGCTGTTTCTTTTCGCTTTAGTTAAAGGGTAGCGCCGGAGCCATCAGTTTGCACTTTGCTGCTAGTTTGCTCTTAGCTGGTCTGTACCTTTGGTACTTTTGGAATGAGCGTTGCTTCTCTGGATAGGAAACACGGTTGGAGGCATGAGATACCAATAAAATCGAGATTGTACTATTTGCAAACAACAAATCATTGATGCTCGTTTGAATTAGACTGGCAGCATCTGTAAGTACCCGTGATTTTTTTTTCAACTGACTTTGATTGATACTTGGAGAAAACCTACCAACAATTGCCATTTTATTACGGAAGAAAGTCTTACTTGACTACCGACAAGACAGTTGATGTTGGAATTCGTGATACATGCCTCAGCAGGTAAATTAGGTATATAGCTACCTAACTTATCCTACCACAATTAAGAGTTAATACTACGGGCCTTTGGTGATAGCCAAATATGTGTGGAAGAGATATGCAAGAGAGCAGCCGTCACAGGCCTGCTGAAATGATGTAGCTTCTTGATTATCATCAATCTACTCTTCATTCACTACACCATTGACCTACTCATATACTTGACCCAGCAATAGTAATCATTCCTATTGTCAAAATATAATAGACCTTACCCAACCTGACTCATTAACCAGACACGTCACATTTACTGCAACTCCCCAAGGGTTTTTATTTATATAAACCACAGCATTTACCAGTCTTTTTCTATTTCAACCTTTCTATCCCACTTGAGTTTTCTCATCTCGAATACAATTGTCATCGCTCTTGGTCATTTATCTTCGACCCAACCTCTGGCACCTCTCATCCAACAAATCATCAGCCCTGTTCCCCATAACCATCTACCTCGTCTTCCACAGCCATAACAATGTCATCGCCTCTTGTCTACTTCGATCCGATTACAATGGAGAACATGCAATCAGTTCGACATGTCCCCATCCTCAGAGGGGTTGCCAAGAAGGTCGCGACCAACCGCCGAGCCCTCAACTCCAAGCATCGTCGCCTCCAGCAGCTGGTACAGGAAGAGTTCGATACCGAGATAGCCAATTTTAGCAACCTTGTTGGCGTCGCGCCTCTCACGCCCAAGAAAACACCGTCGATCGCGGCTGATGGCGTTACCGCATCGCTGATCAACCCAATGCAAGACCTACCACTCTTCCCCGAAGCACACCCCAAGCACGACACGCATGGCGACATTACGATCGGCACAATGGACCGAGTAGCGAGGGACCTGTACAAGCTTGCCGCCGTCGACTTTGAAACGATGGACGTGTACGCCCACATGAAGTACATCCTCACCGACATGAAGGAGAAAGGACAACTCACGACCGAGGTCCTCGATACGATAGTGACAAGGGACCTAGTCCTCGCGGCCCTACATCGCAAGGACTCCGCCAAGAGAGACTTCGGAGCCTTCATCGCCAAAGAAGCAGGCTTGTCCAACCTGCCAAAGACCCTCGATCCCCTGTTCAAGGCATGCGAGAACTGCGGCGACAAGTTTAACTTCCCTCGCCACCCTCATAACCATCGAGGCCGGTCTCCCAAGCATGTCTACAAGGGAGAGTGTCGTTATCATCCTGGTATGTAAATTGCTATGTAAATTCCGCATCACTCATATCCTTCCACGACCAGTAGCTAATCAAAACCTACCTCACAGGCGCCCTACGCTGTTACAACGACGAGTTGTTCAGGCAAGGCGAGCCATTGAAGGAGAAGTTCCTGACGCACGGCCAAGTCAAGATGAGCGAGTTCCAGTGCATGATCCACATCTGCCACTGGGACTGCTGCGGCGCGAAGCTCGTGGCGCTCAGCCCGGACGTCGGGGAGCGCTCCAGGAAGCACCGGAACGTGCCGCTCCAGGTGTGGGAGATCCGGAACGAGGGCGACGGGGGCGTAGGATGCAAGGCCTCTAAATATCACGTGGAGGGCGATCGATTTTGCATTGCTTATAACTAATAAGCGCTTGCGTGGATAACCGTCTTCAGAGAAAGGATTAGGATGTGCCGATCACATCATGGCGACAGGTGACAGTTAGTTTTGCGGATGTCTGGGATATACCCCGAAGATCACATAGTTTGGTATTGGGTGTGGTCGTTGGCACACTCTGGCATGCTCTGGTTCCGGAGAGCACAGCTAGCTCTGATATAACTAAAGCCGTAGCCATGAAGTTTTTGAGACCAGTGCAGTATCTCTATTTGCTTGTAAACGTTGAACATACATAGAGGAATTAGTCTTCCTAAACTACTCCACGTATCCGCGTGACGGTTGGCATTATGTTGAACATTATTTCACAAGCCGACAGCAGTCATGAGACCCAGCTAATCTCCCCGATGGGCCACCAAATCGGCAATCGACGTCCATCATCCAATACCAAGTATATCTCAGCGACTAGATGAACGCACCAGCCCTCAATCCACCAGTTGTAGTCTAGCCGCTAGGTTACAGTAAAACACAAGAGAACGTAAGCACACACCTCGCCTCGCTGTCGCGCTCCTCGCCAAGGTTGACAAAGTTTTTTCTTGGTTTAAAGAGCCACATGAAGGCGCTCAATCAATCAATCCTCAGGCGCTGCTCGTCGGTGTAGCTGGCGCCGTAGAAGATGGAAAAAACTGTCGTCTTAGCAGGCCGATCGCCCGCGACAAGCTCGTCGCGCTTCTCGGCGTCCTTGACGTAGAAGCCGATCCGCCCCTCGTGCTCCGCCGGCGGGTGTCGGGTTACCGTCGCACTACGCCGTAGTTGGAGAATCCGAAAGAAGAATAACGTTACGTCGAAGGAAATTCGCCTCCACCTTTCGCAACGTGCACACTTGACATCTAGTCTGAGTCTTTGCGTGCGGCCGCCGGGTGAGCTTCTGGACCGGCAACGCCACGGCTGAGCCTCGCGAATCAAAATCTCTTCTCTTGCATACGTGTACGAAGCACCGCTACCTGGCGATACTCGGATGAAAGTGAAAGGAGATTATAAGTTCAGTCGTAAGAGCTCGGAAAGGTGTGACATATGATGCACAAGGCATCTACGACATAAGATCAATCTCCGACTCTTGTGATATCATATTAATACCAGCTGTAAGCATATTCAATAATCCACCACCTCCCCTATCGTTATAGCACGTTGACACCTGCTTTTCAGCTGACAAGGGCCATCCGTATATAAGCCTCATGCACCATTCGTATACTCATGCACTTGCCTTATACTCTGCAAGGCACCTTAAGTAGATGCACCAAGCGATAGTTTTTAACCGCTGCTAGTGCTTATCCACGGAGGACCATGGATCTTTTTCCTAGGAACTAATGGGTAGCCCATAGATTCAAAAACATAAGTATAATATATAGGTTGTCTTAAATCTTGATGAAAAGAATTTGAAAAGATCACCTGGGGGTTTTGTGACTATATGTAATAGGTATTGAAGCTCCTTAAGCATGGGAAGCTTTATGTTAAGACGGTTAGGACGAGACTAGGAAGGAGGCTAGAATGTAAGATCCATAAGTCTAGACCTATGGGCGACCCTAGGGTGCATAAGTCGTGGGTCATGGTTCCTTTCCGCTTCGTGTAATCCAACGGCTATCTACCAAGGTACTCGAGCTGTCATCCCAATCGTTATAAGGAGGAGAGGTGAGCAGCGCCGTTTTGTCTTTCTAAAATATGCACAGCTTATCTCTACCAAAACCTCTTCGGTCCCATCCCCCGTTTCTTTCACCTTATTACTTGTACAAATCACAGTACTCACAATGGTCGCCACTGAAGGTTGGGATTACATCGTCATTGGTGGTGGACTAGCTGGCTGCGTAGTGGGAAGCCGCCTCAAGCAATATCAAAGCTCAGCCCGCATCTTAATTATCGAAGCCGGCCCAGACGTGAGCGGGAACTCGGACATCCTCTACTCTAGCCCCCTGGACTTCCTTGGTGGCCAATTTGACTGGTGCTACAAGAGTACGCCGCAGAAAGGCCTTGATGGACGACAGATTGATATCCCCTCTGGCCGCGCTCTCGGCGGCGGTTCTGTCATTAACTCCTGTAAGCCTGTAATATAGCCCGGGCAGTAAAGAACCACAGGAAGCTACCTACCTAAGGTATGTATCATGGCGCTTATTCGCTGACGAATAATCTAGGCGGATGGTTCCGAGGCTCGAGAGCCGATTACGATAGCTGGAGCGAGGTTGTTGGAGACCCTAGGTGGAGTTACGATGGGCAATTGCCTTACTTCAAGAAGACCGAAAAGTGGTACGATGGCCTCAACCCTGAGAGTCACGGCACTGATGGCAAGCTTCGAATTGAATCGCCGGTTTCAATGAACCGAATCTTCCCTCTTGCCGACGCCATAGGGCGAGCCTGGGAAGAACTCGGCGTACACCGACTTCCCGACGGTGACTTCAATGCCGGGATAAATATTGGCTTCGGAGATCTGAATGAAAACCGCGCCCAAGGTGCGCGCCAGATTGCCCCGCTGGTATACCCTTTGGATGGCGTCACGGTATTGACCGACACGCTCGTCGGGTCTATTCTCATCGACGAGAGCAATAGCGCCATTGGGGTCCGTTTGGCTGATGGTACAGACATCTTATCCGACGAAGTCATCGCTTCTGCTGGCGCTTTTCGAACACCCCAGCTGCTCATGCTTTCCGGGCTAGGCCCTAGAGGAACTCTAGAAGGGCACAGCATCGAAGTGAAGGCCGATATACCCGGCATAGGACAGAACCTTAACGACCATGTTATCGTATATCTCAACTGGAAGCTGAAGGATCCGTCCAAGGGCTACGCCCTCGGCTCGAGCAATACCATCCTCGCCGAGCCTCGCTTCGCGACCGGTTCGCCAATGAGTTACGTCGCCTCGACGCGAGTGCCTCGTCTCGACCTCGAAGCCGCCATTGCCAGAGACCAGGGCAAGGTGGATCCGAGCCATTATCTGCTGAAGAGGGAATGGGCGATGGCGGAGAATCTAGTTCTGTATCTGGCGATGCCGCCGTTGGGGATCGACGGTACTCACATCAGCACCGCCCAGATGGGACTCAAGCCCACGTCCCGTGGGACCGTCACCATCTCGTCCAAAAACCCAACTGATAGCCCAGTCATCGACCCCAATTATTTCGCTACGGAAGTTGATAAGGCCGTCTGGCGCTACTCCCTGCGCAACATCGCCACTTTCATGACGGGGGATACGGCGCTAGGACGAGATGTCGTCGAGTGCGAAACGCCCCTCCCTGGCTTCGAACCCCTAACTCCCCACGCAAGCGACGACTACCTCGACAGCAGAGTTAAGGCGCAGGGCATGTAAGTTGATGTGACGTTCCAGCCTGTGCTGCGCAGGGTACTGATATCTTATCTGATGCAGGTCCACTTTCCACGGCTGCGGTACATGCGCGATGGGGGCAGTGGTAGATACGGATCTTCGCGTAAAAGGCATTCGGAATCTGCGTGTTGTCGATGCTTCTGTGTTGCCAATTTCTATCGGAGCACATATCCAGGCTGCTGTATACGCACTGGCGGAGCAAGCGGCTGTCATCATATCGCAGGACAAGACATCTTTAGCACAAGGGTGCTAGTTTCAGGAGCTTACCAGTACTCATAGACAGACATCTCGTGTGTGTGAAAGGGGTGATGGGTACAGGTTTTCGGTATGTCGATGTAATCAAGTAATTCCAATACTGCGAGTCGGGATAAGTGGCGTTTATGATGCGCAAAAAACACGCGTTTATATACAAGTCAGGGGTATATCCATCCCACCTAATCGCCACCTGTATAGACCAGTAGGTAAAGCAAGGAAAATATATACCCCTTAGACCTCCCGTTGCTTGATGTAGACTTGTAGAGGAGGCTTCTCCCAAAGTGCGAAAATCCTTTGCTCGTTCCAATTGCTAGACTTCGGGTCTAACGCGAAGTCGAAATTCCACAAAAGTCTAGCCATGATCAAGCGCATCTCATGGTACGCCAGATTCCGCCCGATGCAGTCGCGTGGTCCGAAGCTGAACGGGCGATGAGCGTCCCGGCGATCGTTATAAAAGGGAGATGCCGGATTGGACGTGGACTCGTGTAGCCATCGCTCCGGGATGAACTCTCGCGCTCTGTGGAAGTTGAGCTCGGAGTGATAGGTGGAAAGATGATGTACGCCAACGATGGTCTGCAAGATGTGTTAGATACCTCCTACAGCAAGACTTGCAAAAGGGATTTAATTCTTACCTTCTCGGGAACCGTCGTACCCGCAATCGTCAGAGGAACTCCATGTGGCACGATGCGGGACAGTACTAATGGAACTGGGGGGAAGATGCGTAGAGCCTCCTCTAAGCAGGCCAGCAGGTAGGGTAAACCTACGCTCGCTTCGTGGAAGGTAATTTCGTCTTCCGATGTGAAGGCATTGCGAACTTCCTCCGTGACCTTTTTGAGCGCGTGCGGCGTCTTCAACAGCCAATACGTCGCGCCACTCAGAAGCGTCGCCGTCGTCTCGGATCCAGCGACCATGAGTAAATCACTGTTGGCGATCAATTCAAGGTCGGTCAGTTCGTGTGTTTGACCGCGGGACCGCATTATGAAGTCCATAAAGTCCCCTCGGTCTGCCTGTTTCCTGTGGTAGATGCGATCGTTGGTAAGCTTGGCGACCATCGCATGGTGGTTGGCTTGCGAGTTGCGGAGCTTGGAGCCGGCAATCAGCTTGAACACCAACCCCAAGATGGGGGATATCCCGATCATAACCATGACCGGCATAAACTTCATCAGATTCGAGATATTGTCTAGCCATACATTCGACTTGCGCTCAGCTAGACCTTGCAGGGGAGTACCAAATGCCAGGTCGGCAATCAGGTCGAAAGTCGTAAAGTTATACCAGCGGACGATATTTGTAGACTCGCCCGTCTCGGCCACTTCCCGCAGCCGCTCCACCAACAAGTCGACGTACACCTTAATCAGGGGCTCCTGCTGCGCCAGCGCTTTATCCGAGAAGGCGGGCAGCATGGCGCGCCGGAAGCGAAAATGGTCCGCCGCATTCGACGAGATAATCTTCTTCGGGTCCATGGGGATGCCCTTGGGGAAAAACTTTGGAAACTCGGCGTGGCCGTGGCCATAGATGTCCTTCCAGGCCTGCGGGTTGATGAAGGAGACCTGGTTGGGAGCAATGCGAACGGCCTCGCCGTACCTGTCGTGCGCCGCACGGATCTGGAAGTCGGCCTTGCCGCGCACCATACCGAGCGTCCTCACGACGGGGAACGCGATCCAGAGCGGCGGCCCGGGAATATGGCTCAGCGGATGCAGGTAGAGGTTGTAGAGAGCGTGGACGCACTGGTACGCTGCCCCGAGCAAGACGAAGGTAAGGGCGAGCTGAGCAAAGCCGTACTCGCTCACCCTGCCCGCGATTTCATGTAAGACACCCGTCATTGTGAGGCGCTCGAACTGTGTAGACTACCTAAACTAAACGAACAGCAATGACGACGCTTCACGAGGGCGTTGCGACAATTTATTGGATTGGCCCAGCAAGTTATGCCAAGGGATTTTGTGCAAGCGGACACATTGGCAATTCCGAGTTATACCGATGTTATATGTTATGCATATTGCTGGGAGACGCGTAGCTCGGCAATCGGGTCGATCCGCGGGTTACGACGTCAATGTGGAGTTCCGTCTAAAATTGGGAGCCTATTGTTTCGCTCGGAACTGTCTTCTTTATAATCACAAGATACTCGAAAAATATTTACGAACCGGGATTCAAACAAGAACTGCCACCCTGCCACCCTGCCACCGAATTCCTGCAGGGTAGACGACGACTTCACAGCAGTTGAGGAGCAGCCAATCAGGCTACGTCATATACGATGCGAATAATCAAGTAGCAGATAACTATGCTAAAATTGTTACGCTATCAGGCTTCAACCATTACCACCGGTCATATAAAAAGAATTCGAAAGTCCCTCCGAGGGTGAACTTCTAGGGAGTCCACGAATCCGGCCACCGTTCCTGGGGAACGCCGCCATCTCTTTCGGCGTGTATAGAGGGGATAATGTCCCGAAGCCGGTGCCTCCAAAAGTTATGATCTTCTCAAGCTCAAGCCGCGCACTCCAGTTTCTCGTGCGAGTAGCGCGAGGCGCTCCATTTCCTCCGGGTAATCGGAAAAGTTACTCGCCGAAAGCCTCATGATCGGATCACGGGCTTTCAATGACCAAAGCGCAGCGCAGCCAATCAAGTCGAGAACAGTCAGGCCTTGGAGTGTCCTGTTCTGTTACCTATTGGCACCCATTTCGCGTCAGGTTTCGAATGTTTCTCGTAGAACGAGCACACTGACGGCGCGAAGCTTGTCGCTGGCCATACTACTACCAGCTACCGTAGCGAGGACGTGCTGTAGTAGATTCCGACACTGGGAGCGACTCATTGCTGCACATTCGAGATTCCAACAGTAGATTATATCCTCGGCAAAGAACGGCATGTCGGTCTACAGGGCACGATTTGCCGTAGACGGAACGGATGTCCGGGTACCGTCCCTAAATCAAGTCATACTACCCGCGCCGTGGAGGAGCAAATGCTCGACGAAGCCAGCGCTCGACGAGGCAAATGCTGGACGACCAGTCCTATCCCAGGACTCGGGGTTGCAAAAGCGGGCAGCAATGTAAATTTGGGCCCACAAACCATCGAACTTGCAGTGAGATATTTGGCTTCCTATGGTTTCGGGTGCTGTTGGACCTCGATGTTGCAGAGGCAGCTGCCAAGCATAGGTATCTAATATGGAGGACTTTGTCTGTTCTATTACCCAGTACCTTGGCGCTTCGTGTCGAGTTCTCTCCAAACTCAATTGGCCCGAACCTTGGCGACGACATCGTCGCAATCCTGGAGAATACCTTAGGAGCTAAGTGTCGCAATGAAAAAAGGGGAAGTACGGGAAGTACGAGGAGTGCGCTTGATGGAATATGTCCAATCTAATATTAAACAGTTGCTCGCTCACTGTTTTTCGTCTTTCAGATTAATGGCAGCTGTTGGTTTTATTATTGGAGGAACTCAGCCTACCTCTTACCTTCGTCTGCTTATCCCGGTCAGTGCTCCGTAATGCGTCTCCATAGCCTGATACCGCGATAATCACCGGTGTACTAGCTCATAGGGCATACCTCGCATTCTGATCCCGCAACGCTTCGTATTTTTCCACCATGACTCCTCTAATCCCAATCCACAATCCATCCAACGTCGGGACGAATGCAACCTTCGATAGCTTCCATGGGCCTCTCTCATGGGTGCGGCACCGACGGTTCCCAGTCCTGCCAGATCAGACCGACATGACATTCGTCTCGTCCCTCTCCAGAATCTCCACCGGCCTCTTCTCTTTTGTTAACGGTGAAAGCACCAGCACCAGCAGAAATGCGGTCCAACGCGGCGGCGTCGACCCGTATACAGTACCTGTATCTCTGCGACAAACCGGGGCTTACTCCGACGGACCTCTCATCGCGCGCGACCGTGTCCGGCGTCGAGGCCCCTTCTCTGAAATGATCTCTTACGACGCTCGTGCTCGTGGTGTTGTTGTAGGAGGTGAGCTCGGGCATGCGGTTGGATTGTGGTGATGGTGATGGTGATAACACTATTTAACACACCCACCCCAGCCCCATCCCCCGGCAGCCTGTTCTTGCGCCACGGCAGCGTGAGGGGAGAAGGCACGATGGCGTTAGGTGGGAAGGGACGATCGATGAAAGTGCCTCGGGCAATACTGATTAAGTTAATTACCTACCCTTACGATGGCATGAGCCTTCATCAAGGCACTACCAGGATATCTACCAAAATAACCTTCCAATGCTCATTCATAACTAACTGTAGATTGACAATTCAAAGCTAGTACAGTATTTAAGTATAAAAATGAAAATGCAAAAGGTAAAGAGAAGATGTGAAGGTCATTAGTTGTTCTTATTGAGGCTCTTTAAATAACAATATGGGTATATGACTCTTTCCCCTCGATGGGGAATGATTTCGTCTCTTCACATCTCCGTGTCATCCAGCTTCTTTCTCTCATCAAGCTACAAAGATACATAGTAACTTGTATCAATTGCTGCTAGTTACCGCTGGTTCTTATTCTAGTTTACGGCTCTTGGTTTTCCTTTGCTTTCTTGACTCTTCGGGTGCCCTTCCTCTCTCTCTGGGTGAGGTTCGGATGTCTCGTGCTCAGTGTGTAGTGGATCACCGGCTTTGGTTTGGGCTTCCAGGGTTCGTCTTGTGATCCGGGGGGTATGAGATGAGTAGGGTAGTCACCCCAGGCCCATGTCTGTGGATTGGGTCCTCCGTCATCGCGTCGGAGGAACAGTGTCCCGTCGGGATTCTCGGCTGTGTAGATGTGGGATGAGAACAAGCACCAGTCGTCACTCGTACCGAAGCGCGCCGTGATATGAGGCTCATCATCCACGAGGTGTCGGATGCCAGTTACCGATACGGCCATGGAAACGGGATGAGGCCCGGCACTAGGGGTCTCGTTAGAAGGTCCTATAGTACTCCGATATCGTATTTAACTTACATAATCCATGCGTGTGTGCACTTCAAGGCGGCTGCTTGCGCCTTAATCATCTTCTCGACCTCTTCTGCTTCTGTGGCCTTCGCCTTTCGTGTCTGGTTTCCAGATTGTAGCCGTCCATTCATGTCGTAAAGCCATACTATCTGATGTTCACTAACGTTAGCAAATTCCTCGAAAATCTGAAGATGGAATCTCACCTTTGGCTCCTTGCTAGTTCCAGATCCGGTGATTTTGTATATTTTCTTCTCCGTATCTGATGAGCTGCGCCGGCCTCCCCACGGCCAGGTCATCGAGGGATTCCATAGAGGATGCAGTACCATGGTTGGACTAATCGTTGTGGTTTGGCTCCTACGTGATGGAATCAAAGTTATGGTAAAGGGCGTATCGTATGCAAGATACGAATGGGGCAGTGAGAATTTACGGCCTGATTTAAGTATGAAGTGAGAGAAGCGGGAATATGGTCCTCGAGTGAATGGTGAATAATGAAGGTATAGGTAGCTTGGCAATCGTATGCGAAGCTTGCCTACTTTGCCTAAGGTACAGTTCTGTTTTGGGACGACTGTTCCCAAGATCCCTCCTTCGAGGTTTTTGACTTCTTAGAGTAACGATTCAATACAGTCCGTGATGTGTTGAACTTGCAGCAAATCAGAATGGTCTCTGAGTATTCGCATTCAAATCATCTATGGCAGTGAATGTATTTCCAAACTCTTTGTATACGCGCCGTCTGATATCACGACTTCATCGTAGATTGCATAGATATACGCGTGTATATGCTCGTATAATATTTGGAAGATTCCCTTAAATATAGTATACATAGTGAACTGCTTATTTGTTTTTACCGGTTGTATTAAAGGAGAGTTTACGTGACAAGGTGTCTATTCTTAGTTGTGGAGAACTATCCTAGGCGTGATAGTATTTCCAATGTTACTTTGTTCCTCTTGTTCGTTGTCAGGTGGAATCGTAGTACATGGACAACAGAGTCCGAGTACCTGAATCAGCACAATGACTTGTTTGTATATTTGAGTCAATGCACCACAATTCACTAACCTATGTTCATTCCCTTTTCCCTTTGCCATTCACTTGCGTTGTTTGCCTATTCATATCAATTTCATTGTTTGGCACATTTGGCTGTTGATGCTTGTTTTTGGCCTTTTATCATCAGCTTCTTAGCCGCACCACATTTCTTCTTTCACCTGCCTGCGACAATACATTCTTGCAGCACAAATCTAAATCATCAAAAAGCTGTCCTATCTGGTCTCATTTATTTGACGGCCATTACCAAACTGACCTCGATAAGAAACCAATACCGACCCCTTGACAAACCCTCAAGCTCGTCTACTATATTCACCAAACCTCACTGCACCTTCCTACGACCTAACAATAACATCACGAAAAGGTCAATCCACTTCCAGGAACCATGGAATCTCCCGCATCAACCAATGAAATAAATGACGTGCGGCACTCCTCAGAGGATGGAATTCTGAGTCGAGAAGTGCGTCCTATTGAATCCGAGCCGATGCATGCGATGGGAACATCAGACATTACACATTCAGGCACCACCTCACAAGAAGATCACAATATGATCCCCGAGGGACCCGAGTCCAACTTCTCTACCAACCCATCTTCAGGTCTTGACTCCCAGAACAACCCCGATCAAGCTTTATCCCCTTTAGCGCGACCTACACCAATAGACATAATGACCGATGAAGCCACCCAACCCATCTTTAATGAAATCGATCACCAAAGCGATGCTCGCTTTTCCACTCCCGAAACGGTCGTACCAGTTGATTATGTTTCACCAAGCGAGCAGACTGTAAATGACGACATCACCACGCCTCCCCCCCACAACGACCTGGACACCGAGGATGAATCGGAAATCGACGACGACGAGGATACAGCCGAGATTCAATTCCCGAACTATATGATGTACCCGAGCGAGTACACCGAGGACATCTACCTCTACCGCCCGGGCGGTCACCATCCCGTACATCTTGGTGACATCCTCGACGATCGCTTCGAGGTCATCCACAAACTCGGCTTCGGAGGATTCTCCACAGTTTGGCTCTGTCTGCAAATAAAGACCCACGAGTGGCGCGCCATCAAGATCGTCCGCGCCGACGAGTCGTCCGAGGACATGCCGGAGCTGGACATCATGAGCGACGCTAAGAAGGCAGGGGAGTTCGATCCCGGCATGTGGGAGGCCAACCACATCTCCCTGCCCCTGGAGCACTTCTGGATCGAGGGCCCCAACGGCAGCCATCTCTGCGAGGTTCTCCGCGTCCACGGCCCGTCGGTCGAGGACAAATGGACGACTCGCCCGCAGGACGGCGGTCTTGCGAAACTCAACGACACACTGTTCCAGGTCGCTTCCGGCGTGAAGTTCCTGCACGACAGGGGTATTTGCCACGGCGACTTGACACCGAGAAACATTCTGGTGCGACTCGGAGACATTTCGCATATCGGAAAGCAGGAGATGCTCGACCTACTCGGAGAGCCAGAGCGGGAGGACGTTTACGCTTCGGATGTGGACCCTGCTCCGATGGCCCCGAAATATAAAGTCGTCCCCATAACCACCAAGGCCTTGGGACGCTTAGGCATGGTTGACGAGCTAGTCATTGCCGACTTTGGCGAGGCTTTTCGACCATCCGAGGAGGATGTACAGTGGTCGGGAATTCCTCTCCAATTCGCTGCTCCCGAAGCTGCTTTGCGTTGCAAACCTCAGCTACCAAGCGACATCTGGTCTCTAGCCTGCGACATGCTTCTCTCCGTAACGAACGTGGGCCTGGTCGACCCGGTCAGAAACACATGCGCCTACGTGGCATTTCTAGAAGCAGCGCTTGGCGCGCTCCCCGAGCCTTACAGAACAGCACATATCGATCACCTCAAAGAGACACTCGAGGATTCTGGAGAGGATTGGAAGGACTACGTTGGAAGTGGAAACAAAGGAAACCCTCAGGCCTATATTCCCGAAGACAGCGACAATTTACTCCAGATCATGAGTGAGCCGAGCTTCTACAATAGTATCAAGCGGAACTACAACGAAGGCGCCACGCAATACGGCTACGAGAATCCCATTCACATCCTTCTCGCGCGATCAGGAGGCAGTACCCCGATTGACGAGGCCACTCCCACGCCGCTCTCGGATGAGGAGATACAGCTACTCGGCGACCTCTTGATCAAGATGATCAAATACGATCCCGCGGAGCGACTGGATATCGACGGAGTCTTGCGGCACGAGTGGTTCACCAAACAGCGGGCTTCGATTGACAGAAATGTCACAGCCTCTCATGCAGGATGGGTAGCTACAAATGTCGACAAAGTACGTAACATCTTGACTTTCGACTCGACAGATATGTCCGACGATGGCTCTCGGACGGTCACTTGCTCTCCGGTGCTCGTTGGTCGGGAGCACCCCATCCAATTTTCACCACTGCCCGTCATTCAATCGACAGATCCCGCGATGATGGGCAGCCTACTGACTCACGATCCCGCCGAGCGAGTCCCAGATCGGATGGAGACCACACACACGGTATTTCAGCACTTCTGCGTCGGCTTCTTTCTGGTCGTGATGATACCCGCCCTCTACACATACCTCATGCTCCTTGTGGTATTCCCGCTGTTCCTGAGAATGTTGCGGCGTGCTGGTTACCCCTCTTGAGGATATCCGACAGGCGAGCGCACTTCGATGGTGAGCCCCATATTACTTTGTGATAGTTCTCGGGCGCAAATGAAAGTTGTTCATAAGGATCACAGGCGGCGTTGCTAGACTACCTAGTTTCCCCAGGGAAATTGGTTCTTAATAGATGGGCTTGCGGATAGGTACGGGGGGAAATCGTTTACTTGTTCAGGGCCACGGTAGAGGCAAGGCACATGATAGATGCTAGACGGGGATATGGACCAGGAAAGGACCGGCATATCTATGCATACCTCCTCTTGTCTCGGTATTAGAAATTAAGTAAATTTTTCACGAAGGACGTGGGCGAAGTATATATGTATATCAAATGATGCCTTGACCCGTGCTCTTATTACGTCCCAACATGCTATCGTTAGAATGCAATCAGTATGCGCCTTGCCAGAAGTGATTGCTCGAATCGCGCAAATCGGGATATCCGTTCTCGTCCTTTAAGACTCATTTCCCCAAAACTATACTTGGGAGATTATCCGTATTGTGGAGGCGGTTGGTCGTTGGTGATCGGTGGACGCGAGAACAAAGGGGTATTTTAACTGGTGCAAACAGACATTTCGGAATGCTTCTTCCACGTCGTCTGCGCCGCCCACCCTATCATGCCTTGAAGCCTGCAGTCGTGCCAGCTTACAGCTTGTCCTTATCCTTATCCTTCTGCGATTGCTCCCACTTGCGCTTCGCGAATCTAGTGACGTTCCGGGCAATTACCTACAATAACCCCCCAATACGTCCGTTAGCTTCCACCCATCTCTCCAACAACGCAGGAGGCGGGTTGTCGGACAGTAATATCATGTATCGGAATGCGACGTACCCAAGAGTTCGGCCACGGCATGCCGGATCGGGGATCGCGGCCCTCCCAGTCCACCAGGTAGCTTACTTGGCCGTCGGGCGCGCACGCCTCCGCGACGATGGCGCGGATGCGGTGCCAGCCGTTGGCGGTGGCATCGGGATAGCGCGCGGGGGCCGGGGGTCGGGCTAGAGAGGTTGCTGCATCTCGAAGGCTGATCTGGAGGGCTCTGCGCATTGAGCTGCGTTGAGGATGGGTGGAGGCGGTCTTGCGACGAGCCAGCGCGGTCTTCCTGTCGAGTCGCTTTCGGGCCTCCGCAGCCACGGTGGAGCTTCGAGTCAAGACCATTGTGAAAAAGCGGAGGGCGAGGTCGATAAGGGGGGGTTTGCGTCAGAACATAAAGAAAGTTTGGTATCACGTGCTTTGGAACAGAAAGAAAGAAAAGGGGAGGGTGGGATGGAAAAGCAGAGTCAAGAGATAACAAGGGTGCGAATGCTGCATATGAAAATAAAGGAAAGGGGAAGAGTGTTGATAGGTAGCATAACGCATCTAAACAGCGTATTCTCCTATGGGGTGGGTTGTTGTCGTCTCATGGCCATGCCGATGGCTCATGTGGGATGAAGAGGAAACCACCCATCTCGAATCGAAGTGGGTGCCGAGATGTTCGATGCGGCTAGGGTAACCTTATCAAGGTATAGGGGGGGCAGCAGCCAACTTAAGATGAAAAAAAAAAAAAAAGTCAGGAAGTAACAGTCACAACTTGATGGGTCGTGAGAAGACGCGGCTGGGTGGATATAAAAAGCCTAGTTGATGTCTATCGTCAAGCTCTCCCTTGACTTCTGTTGTCGTAGAAGTTGGGTGGAGGGAATATATAGACTATCGTAAACGATGGCTCGATTCCTCTGTGAATATGAAAATTGGATACGGGCCCAAAGCCATTGAAGACCGTTCCAAATGCATATCCCCTCTCCAATACCCCTTCTCATCCGTGTAATTGTGTCCTTTCTTTTCGGCTCATCATACAACTACCCCAGCATTAGTACGTGCCCATTTATTTTGGGCCCCCCTCGATGGCACTGTGTTACCTTGTTCTATCCCCGTAGGTGTTTTAGAACGTCTCCTGGTCGTCCAGCGCCTCGCCCTCGGCAGGAATCTCAAAACCTTCTTCAGTAGAGTACAGTATTGTCTGGATTGATTTGATAAGACCATCTTCCTGCTTCTCGATCTCGGGGTCCTCTTCGACAGCCTGCTGGATTAGTAGCTCGATGTCTCGTAGCTTGCTGAAGTAGAAGTCTCGCTCGCGCTCAAGGCCGACGACCGTCTCCTTCAAGGTGGCATTCTCCTGCACCAGAGCAGCCGATGCAGCACCACCACCAGCCTTGGCGACACGGGGACCACCGGAGGGCGTTGTGCCACCTCTTCGCGCTGCAGCTGAGCCAGCACCTCCAGTGGCTCGGGGAGCAGCAGCGCTGGTGGTGCCACCAGGAGCTCCTTTTCTTCGTCCAACGCCGTCGTAGTCTCCACCGGGGTAGTACTGGTCCCAGAATCGCTTGGTCCACTGCAGGAACTCAAGGTTGTCCTGCATCTTGCACTTGGTAAGGGCCTCGACAGGGATGGGCTTGTCGATGTGGTGCTTGGTGAAGGTGTCTGCAGGGAAAGGATCCAAGTTAGCATATTGGAACCCATTATTCAGGGCTATACATATAGACCATAGAAGTTGCATTAAGGTTGCCAAGAGATAAAGGACTAAGGAAGGTATATCGGGGGGACTGACTCTGCAAGACCTTGAAGTTCTGGACATAGGCATATTCGCTTTTGACGTTGAACTTCACACGCGACATCGGGACATCGAGGAAGATGCTGTCAAAGACCTGACAGAGAGCGGCACTATAGAAAACAAAACACAAGATTAGCTTAGATATCGCATTTGTATGCCGCAACGCTCGATACCGCCGTAGCAAGGTTGTGGGTTGTTGCAAGCCGCCATTACGCGATGGTTTGATATCGTTTGGCGGGGGAGGGGTAAAAGAGGTTTATAAATCGCAAGGATATTCCTACCCAGTACCGCATTGTTCGACTCCAGTAATGTTTAGCTGGAGAAGGCTGTTGAGCCAGGCTACCAGCTCTTGTCTGTGCGAGTGAAGCGTTAGTCGCAAGATGTTAGAAGACCGGGCTGGAGGAGAGGAGAGCGGTGGCTCACCGAGATTCACCCATGTCTGCGGAGGTTCTCGTGAATTCAGAAAGACGCGAAAGAGCTGTTGCAAAGCTGTAGAAAACGATGCGAAGCTGCTATTCGATAAAGCGGACAGCAGGAGTTGCGCGTGGGTTGCGGGAAAAGATAGTGGTAGCAGACGTGAAAGACTGGCTACGCCGCTAGGGTGGATTTGTTTTAGTCAAAGAGAAGAAGGAAATTGATGTCGCCGCCGCGATGGCTCCATCACTTTACAGTGCAGTCAATCAAAAATCACAAATCCGCGTCACCCAATCAACCAAGTTACATGGGTAAGTGTTTATCCGAAGAATACCCCGACTGCTGATTAGGTACCTGAGGTACGCTAACCTAACGTAGTAGCGACAGGACTATCACACGTGATCCTGTCACTGTCACAGCTGTCAGTCAGGGATAAGACCAGGGCCACGGGAATGAGCGGGGATCCCCCACATCAGACAGTCCACCTCAACCTTTCAACCAGCTCCAGCAGTCGGGAGACATCACCTACTACTTCAACCATGATTAGTTCGCTGTTACAACAACTGCTTTCTCTTTCCGAAGATTCTTTATATCCGAGGTTGCAACTCCAGAGTCTCTACGTATATTCGAGATGGCACTTCGGCCTTGGATGTGGCTTGTATACCACTATCAGGTGATGTATATGAACGGACCTCAATGGAACGACCAGATTCAGTCAAAAGCATCCCCAGGTCTGAAATAGCCTAGCTTCCTCTTAATAGGTATCATGTTGACAAGAGAAGCTACGGTAAAGGCGTTGGTATTTCTTAGTTTCATTTTGGTCTACTCAAATTTTACAGACCAGAGTTGACCTTGCAAACGCATATACAACGTCTACCATTAGACATTTTACTACCCAAACCCCATTTGTACAGCATCTTGAATCAACATCAAAGAAATGACAAATGAAGGATGTAATATGATACACCCAAAAACCTGCCCCCCAAACCCAACCTATCTAGGGACATGAGAGAAGATTTATTAACTCAAGAACCCCATATCCTTCCAGCTCTGGATGAAAAGCCTGGTCACCCGCTCGTTGACGGGACCAGCGTTTGCCAAGGTCTTGGAGTGCTCTCTAACCTTAATAGTATCAAGGAGAAGCCCGCCGCAGGACATCCTCAAAAAATTGTCATCAAGGAAATCAATCAGTAAAAAGGCCGGGTTCTCGCCTTCTGGCCCTTCCACCTGTCTGGGATGATCTCGCACACGTTGTACCCAGTCTCCGAACGGAACGACACTCTGCGGTGCAATATCTAAAGCATCTGCCAGTAGGGGAATCATCTCTTTCCACGGCTGTCGGACTGGGTTATCAACATGGTAGATGGGATGGTGCGTCTTATCCTCGGGAAGGAATATGAGGTCAACAAGCGTGCTGGCTACTTGGTCCACCGGTGTCCAAGAAAGTAATCCTTCAAAATCAGGCAATGCCTTCAGGGTTTGAGACGACTTGATCAAGAAGGAAAGATGCTCCATGGGATTCCAGTAACCACTCGTGCTCGAACCAGCGATCTGTCCGGGACGAACTACCATGGTGCGGAAACGATCAGGGTGCCTGTGCAGCGTCTCATCCAACATGAGTTCGCAAATGTATTTGGCATCGCCATATCCCGTCGGCAGCACGGACTCAATCGTCATCCGCTCCTCCGGGACTATCGGCTCGCCCGACCAGATAGGTCGGTGACCGACCGTTGCGATAGAAGAAATGAATTGAAAGGTAATTTTTGTGCTTGGGGCACGACGGTTGGAAATTTCGCGGGAGAGGTGGAGAAGATTTTTCATGATCTGGAACTGTGCCTCAAAATTGCGAAGTGGCCATTTCGCATTCATGAGCCACGCGTTGTGGATAATATGGGTGACGCTGTCGACTAGGTTCTCATAATCCTCTACCGGCAAGCCAAGATAAGCCTTGGACATATCGGTTTCGAAGACAGTTAGCTTGCTGGCAGCCTCTTCGGATAAAGAAATTCCCTTCTTGATTAGAGCCTGTTCCTGACGCTCTCTGGGATCGGTTCGACTGCGCCGGTTGAGACAAACAACGCGGGCCACATCTGGTAGTTCCGCGAGCTGGGCAATGACGTGCGATCCTAAGCTGCCGGTGGCACCTGTGACGAGTACAACATTCCCATCGGCGTTCGTCTTGCTAGACCACGACGCATCCTCGAGACCGTCTGAGAACCCTTCGGTCAAGTCCCGGACATACCTATCAACAACTGCTTGTCGTGCCATAAGGTCAGCTGATAGACTCTTCACAGGTAGAGAGGAGGAGGGAATTTGGAGCCGTTCGCACCTCTCACCCGAAGCCATCGCGATGATCAGCTTCTCGCACTTATTCTCGGGTCTGGCACCGTCTGTCCAGTCGATGTGTCCATATCCAACTGCCCGGAGTTCCTTCTCCCATCTTAACTCGTGGGTGACGGCGTGAGTGCGCCCGTCATCGAAGAACCACCAACCCTCAAACAATCCAAAGATCATATCGACCCAGTATAGTGTACCGGTCATCTCAAGCATCATGAGAAAACCATCAGGGCGAAGGGCCTTGCGGATGTTGCTACCCGACACTCTCAGAGAGTGAGTAGCGTGGACAGCGTTGCTGGCAACAACAATGTGTTGGGTTCCGATCAGTTCATCGGCCGGTGCTTTTTCAATGTCGTGTGTTCTGAATTTCATGAACGGGTAATGCTTAAACTTCTTGCGCGCAGCGGCCACGAACGATGGCGCAAGGTCGGTGAAGGTATACTCGACCGGTACGTTCAAGGAAGCCAATAGAGGAACAAGCCACTTAGTAGTGCCTCCAGTACCGGCTCCCATCTCCAGGATCTTGAGGGGGCCTTCGCTCATGTCGAGCTTGGAAACAAGACGTGCGAGGAAGTCCTCCATCTGCTTGTAGAATAGGCGGTTGATCGGCCACTCGGCATACAAACCTGAGACGAGTTCTCGTCCTTCGGGGGTGCCAAAGATCAACTTGATACCGTCTGTCTCTCCCTTCAAGACCTCAGCAAGGTTGGATCCGGTGTAGAAGGTAAGCTTGTCAGCAGTGGTCTGATCTGGGAAGCGCGATAGTAGGTCTTGAAGAATCTCCTTGCTCGATTTTGTCGGAGCCGCTACTGCAGTTCGGGTGACGCTGTCCCCGTTATAGTTGATGAGATGCGACTCCTTCTCTAGCATCTGGTACAAGTAGTCTACCAAACGAGCGTGTTCCTTAGGATGCGATATCCGAGGGAACTTGTCGCCCGCCTTAGCTTCACGGAAGCGATGTCCAAGCTGGTCAAAGGCCTCGAGCGTAAGCGCGACACACATTTCCGTTTGTAACGGCATGACAGTGTGAAAATAGTTGGCCTGGCCATACTCGGCTATCTTGTCATCCGTGAGAGCCTTGGTCTCGTTGAATGCTTCCATAACCGTGGCAAACGGAAGTTTCAGGTCCTCACAGGTGCTGATGTTGTCATACGGGTCCTTATCAAAATCGGCCCCGGGTGTAGTCACACCAGTTCGGTGGCCCGAAGATTCGCTCAGACTATCAGACCTGTCGTCGCTATCGCTAGAGGCGTCATCGGAGCTTTGCTCGCTGGCCTCATCGGAACTAATGGCATCTCCCCCAACTGCCTGTTGCACGCACTTCAACAGGCTAGGCATGTCGACGACCTCCATAAGCTCGCTTTCAGGCAGAGTGATCTTGAAGGCACCCTCGATTTCGTGCGTCATCTCCATACCCATCAGCGAGTCAATACCGAGGTCAGCAAGTTGGCTGTCATCCTTGATCTCGTCTAACTCAAGACCGGAAAGCTCAGCCAGAATCTCCTTAACCTTGGGAGCCACGTCGCTCTTGGGCGCCCGTTTTTTTACCTTCGGTGCTTTGAGAGTCTTGGCAGCCTTAGGCGCCTTCGGTGTCTTTGTGGAGATCGGCCGTGGGGGCACGATCTCAGTCGGTGCAGCCTCGAAAAGGGCAACCTTGACAGGCTCGGACGGAGCAGCAATAGCAGCACCCCCAACAGTGAGACGCGAGAGTAACTTGCTCATTGAGGCCTTAGGGATCTTGACGTAGCTGATACCGAGGATGGCTTCTAGGAGCGCACCTGTTTCGGGGTGGAAGACGAAGACATCAGTGAGGCACTGCTTGTCCGAAGGGTGGTGAGTCGCAAGCACATGGAAGCTATCGGGTCGTGCGTCACCAGGGCGGAGCTTAGGGGAGCGAATCCACTGCTCGATGCCGTTGGCAATGTACATGTCCGACGGAGATCGATCAGTCATGCAGTTGACGAAGATGCCACCGACTTGGCAGAAGCTATCTGCCAGGTGGGCATCCAGCCACGTGTCGGGGTTGTACTTCTTCACGACGAGACCGGCAGACTGGTTGCCGCAACCGACAAGCTTCTTGAGACCGCGGTAATCTTCGCCATAGTCGACGATTTCGGAGAAGATCTTGTAAATGTTCCTGCTGGAAAGAACCTCGTCGACGTCGCCGCTCTGCAGCAGCTCAACGCAGCGAGCATGGCCAATGAGTCGCTCGAGACGAGCGAACTCGAGCTTCATCGTTAAGTCTTCGGTTGAGCAGAACATGATCTTACCTGTGGTGTGGAGGGTCTTGGAAGTTCCCAACGGCATGTCCGTGCTGAAGACTTGGAAGCTCCACGAGGGACTCTTGCCGGAGACGTCCTCCTCTAGCTCAATCCAGACACCGCGTGCCGGATTGACACAGATGGGCGACTGGTTTTCTACGACGTGGACTTGCGGCTCGAATCTAGTAGCTGTAAGGTCAGGTCGGAGGTCCCGAACAGCCTCGATGACGAGGTCTAGCTGCACAGTAGCAGGGCAGATGGATGCGGTCTGCGCGATGATGTGCCCCACAATAAGTCGCTCGTACTTGGGGATCATCGTGTTGATCCTAAACTTAGCAAGACGCTTCTTGCTGTCCTGGTAGCCGACGAAGGTTAGGAGGCCTTCCGGTATCCTCTCTTCCTTCTCAGCATTCTGGGCGGGGGGGAGGGCGGCGACCTTAGATGGCACTTTGTATTCCAACCAGTGGCTAGTTTGCTCGAACTGATAGGGTGGTAGTAGGAGAGGAGGGTGCTCTTTGGTCTGAGGAGCCTGGTGGGCCCAATGCTGCACGGCTGTGCCAACCTTCCACAGGCTCAGAGTGGCATCGACAAGATTATCCCATGCTTTCTCGCTATTGGTAATATTAATCGCTTGGAAGTGATAATTGCTAGGGCCTCCAAGCGCACGGCTTGCCATGTTGGTAATGGTAGAGTTAGAGCCGGCCTCCAGGAAGACAGCTGACGGATACTGTTTGGCTAGGCGTTGAATAGCGTGGTTGAAGTAGACCGGGGAGCGCAAATGCTCGGCAATGAACTTGGCGCTGTGCTTCTCCTCGATGGGGAACTCGGAAGCTCTCTCAACTGGGATCACGGGCTTCCGGAAAATGAGGGTTCTCCCAACCTGCTCCAGGGGCTCGACAAGAGGATCGACGAGGGCGCAGTGGAACGAGTTTGTCACATTCAATCTCTTGGATCGCATTGTCGGCGGAACAGTAGCAGCAACAGCATCGATTGCTGCTACAGAACCGGCTAGAGTGAAGCTACGGGGGCCGTTGTAGCAAGCGATGCTCGCTGGCGTCTCCTGCGGAACCTTACTGTTGGACTCCGTGAGTAATGTCTCGACGTCAGCCAAGCCGCCTTCTACAGCGAACATGGCACCCTTTTCGACACCCCAGACGTCGCGCACGAGGGCAGCTCGGTTTACAACGAGTTTTACAGCATCTTCCAATGAGAGAACGCCGGAGATGGCAAGTGCAGTCAGTTCACCGAAACTGTGGCCAACAACTGCCGCAGGCTTGATTCCAGACTCAATCCAGCAGCGCGCGGAAGAATATTGGATAGCGAAGAGCATCGTCTGCAATTGAACAGTGTCCTTCACAGGAGCAGACTCAAAGATGCCAGGGAATATGCTTCCAGCACCGAGCGATCGAGCCACGGCGTCGACATTGTTCAGGTGTTTTCGCAGAACAGCCACTCTTCTGTACAGGCTTTGGTCCAGACCGATGAAAGTAGACACCTGGCCGCCAAAGCAGAGGACGACAGGCTTAGACTCGGGACGAGCGATCGCTGCAACGGTAGCATCGCCCTTCTCGAGAGAAGCCAGCTTCTGGTCAAGCTCTTCAATGGAGCACACGCTGAACTGAACCGCCTTCTCGAGCGATCGGTTGCTCTGGCGAGCCACGTTGAAGGATATATTGGGCAAGGAGAGGTTCGTCGCAGAGTAGCTCTTGTTACCGAGGAACTTGCGGAAGACCTTGGCGTATCGGCGGAGACTCTGGTCGTCGAAACCAGCGAACCAGAAGGGGTATTTGCCACCTGCAGGAGCAGCAGGGGTCTCCTTGGTTGCGCTGGAATTGACAAAAGGAGACTGAGTAAGGACCATCGAAGCGTTCGAGCCCGAAGCGCCGTAGTTGTTAATGAGCGCGGCTCGGAAGTCGGCATCCCAGTTCTGTAGGCTGAGAGGGATTGTCATCTTATCCGCTGGAGTGGAACCGATAGCGGGATTGATAGAGGTGTGGCTGGGCTGAGGTGGGATTATACCCTTCTGGATCATGAGCATAACCTTGATCATGGAGACGACACCCGAGGTGGCTTCAGTGTGTCCAACGAGACCCTTGACCGATCCGAGCATGAGGCTCTTATCTCTGCCGGAAGCCTGTCCACCAAGCACACGTCGCAGACCATCGTACTCAGCTGGGTCGCCGACACCTGTACCAGTACCGTGGGCCTCAACAACTGAGATCTGGGCGGGCTTGAGACGAGCCTGCTTGGTCACGCCGCGGAAGAGGTCAGCAAGCGAGGGCGAGTTGGGAACGAAGATCGGAGTGCAATTTTCGTTTTGCTGCACACCTGTCGCGGCTACAACGCCGAGGATTTGGTCGCCATCTGCGACCGCAGCAGAGAGCCTCTTCAAGAAAACTGCGGCAACCCCCTCACCTCTGCAGTAGCCATCGGCCTTGGCGTCGAATGGCTTGCATTGACCAGTGGTACTCAAGAACGAGGCGCCAGCCAGGTTCTGAAACCATAAGGGGTTGGTAACGACATTGGTACCGCCAGCCAGGGCGGCAGTGCACTCGCCGCTTATGATGGCGCGGCAAGCCTGGTGGATAGCGACGGCGGAAGAAGAGCAGGCCGTGTCGATGGTTAAGCCAGGACCGGTCCAGCCGAAGTAGTGGCTAATTTTACCAGCGATGAAGCTCTGCAGGTTACCAGTAGCGGAGAAGGCGTTAGGGGCATGACACGCGATGTTGCAGTCATAATCACGAGAGCAGACACCGACGAATGAACCGATGCGCGTATCCGGCTCGGCGGCGTGGAAGTAGCCAGACTGCTCTACGGCCTGGTATGCGCACTGCAGGAAGTGCCGTTGCTGGGGGTCCATCGTGGCGCTCTCGCGCGGACTCTTCCTGAAGAACTTGTGGTCGAACTTGTCGTAGCTCTCGATGAAGTTGCCGAACCACTTCCGCTTGGGGTCGACGTCGCGAAACGCCGTCTCGAAGCCGAACCGCTCCTTGGGCACCTCCCGATGTTGCGACTTGGCCGCCACCAGCAGATCCCAGAAGTCGTCGAGCGTCTCGGCGCCCGCCACCTTGATCGACATGCCGATGACCGCCACGTCGCTTTCCGAGAAAGTGCGCAGGTCCTTCTGCGAGAAGGCCTCGAAGCGCGACGTCGGGCCGTCGAGGTCCGCGACGTGGAAGACCTGCGGGTTCAGACTCCGCAACAGCGACGGCGGGACCGCGCGCTCTTGCCCGAAAGACAGAATGCACGAGTCCTTTTTCTTGAGCGTGGTGTCGCGGACCGCGGACACCGTCTGGAACCACTGCGGCGGGTCGGCTAGGATCGACTGCAGCGCCACGTGGTGCAGCTTGCCCTGCGTGATCGGGTCGCCGCTGCGGTTGGACCGCGTTGGGATGACTAAGCCGGACGAGGAGTCCGGGAACTGCAGCTCGCTGTGCCTGTCGACGAACTCGAGGAGCGGGCCGAGCTTCGAGACGTTGACGTCGGCGTGGAAGCGGCCGTACAGGCCGACCTCCGAGGCGATGAGGCCGGCGCCCCGGAGTTGTTGTTGCAGCTTGGAGATCGCGGACGCTTTGGTGGTGACGGTGGCGCGGTTCTCGTCGTAATTGACGGAGATGTAGGTCTCGGGGAAACTCTTCACGATGCGCTGCAGCTCCTCGCCGCTTTCGGCAGAGTTCCATGCCGCGCTGAGAGATTTGGACGGTTCTGTGGCCTCGTCTTGGGCGTCGACCACAGTGCCGATCAGCATAGCCAATCGTATAGCAACAGCACCGAACTTCTCGAATTGCTTGCTGCTGCCTGCACTGGAGACAGCAAAGGCACTTAGAAGACCGGTACATAGTCCAAGAGTCTCCTTATCTAACCTAGCGGGGCTAAAAGGGTCAACTTGCTCACCCTCCGTGTTATTACGCACGAAGGTGGCATATTGGGTAAGGTGGGAGACGATAACAAGGGGAATAAGAATCTTATTCGGAAGCGAGAAAGGAGTCTCCAGCTGCCGTCCCGTCCGCAGGGCATCGGCAAGATCTTCCAGCTGTCTTAGCCCCGCCGCGGACTGCAAGCTGGGGATGGAGGCGGTAAGAGTGCTCCAGATCTGGGGAAACTCGGAGACGGCGGAGAGGATCCAGCTGAACTCGCCGTTCGAGGCAACGGCCTGCCGGACCTGCGCGAAGGCCGTCTCGTCGAAGGATAGGGCGAGCGGGCCGAAGAGCAGGATGGTGGGACCGGGTAGAGGACCCGTTAAGCGTTCTCCTATGTCGATCATGGTGGATGTGTTTGTGGGTGGATGGAATGAGAGATAGAGGGATGAATGTCTAGAGGGAAGTTGAGTTAAGGCAGGGAAACGAAGTGTTGAAGTTCGCGTTCGTGTATGGTCTATGGGGCTGCCGTTTCCATATGGCGGCTAGCAAAATCAACTTTTGGATGTCGACTGATGGTGGTAACCGGCGTTGGGGTTTATGAAGTATGGTAAGGCCTATGTGATATTGAGGGGGGTGGCGGCGCCCAAATGTCGGAAGGTGGCTCCCAAATGTCGATGGTGGTTCCGAACCTATCTCATTACAGGAGATTCTATCTTTTCTATATGAGGGAGAGTAAAGGCGAGAAGTTCAAGCTCCTGAGCGGCTGATGATTTCGAAATACCAGTAGGTTAAGATCAGGGACTACATATACTAATGTCAAAAGCACCACTATATGGACGGCAAAATAGGACCCCAGATCCAGATTGTGAATAGGGTGGTCAACCCTGCCTCACCCCGCCCCTCGGCCGTGGAGAAAGTTCCTGCGATTACATGCTCGCCGTTAGGCTTATCACGAACACTGTGTTTCACACGAAGGCTGTGCTTGCCAACGGGCCGTTGGTATAAGCGTAGATCGTGCCGATGGAGGAACCTTGGGAAAGGTCAGATATCACGTAAGAGGAAAGGTTTGGAAGAGGAGGGTGGGAGGCAAATCGGGGACTGACCAACCAAGGTGAGGGCTACAGGCTACCCACGTTGGGATCTCGTGAGAGACACGAGATAAGAGAAGACACGTGCGAAAGGTTGTACCGAAATGGTGCAGCTAAGTAGGGCGTGCAGCAGGGTCCTGCATAGAAGGGGCCAGAGCCTGCGGTGTCTTAGGTAGACACGCGATTCTGGCTGCACGTCGCCCCAGCTGCTGGGAACCCAATGAAGTGCTCGATACAAAACTCCGCCGAGACGTAAGCATCTTTTCCCTGAGCCTTGCTCGCCTCGACCGCGTATCCGTTCCTACGGCATTTAGAAGCGGGTCGGGTTCCAAGGAGAAGAAGGATCGCGGACATTGTGTTCTCGCGCTCGTTATGACGTCTGTGTCGGCGTTTCAGATCTCTGGGTCGTGTCGAAGGAAATTTGAAGTTTCCTTTGAAGTTTCCAAGCTTCGACTTTCTATTGATCATCACACCCGCAACGATCTTACGATGATGAAGTATACAAACACACACTCTTGCCGTTTTTGGGGCGCTAGGCGGTTGAATTAGTGTGTCGGTGGCATTGTTAGTCGTGGCGGTGGTATAGTTGGTCACGTGATTACCTATGTAAGCCTCATATGCGCAGGTCCAACGCGTATGATCCTCTTCGAAATTAGGGAAATTTCAGGCGAGATTCAGCTGTAAAGCTAGATACGAGACTGTATCAAGCCCCGTTTTTTTGTTTCTTTCTCCTGAAGGAGGAGAAACGATCGGCAAGCTAGGCCGCGACGCCCGATGGCTGACGGGGTGTTCGGTCACGGTAGAATTATGGCGGACGCGAGTTACTCCGTCGTACCGTCACCCCCCTTATTCTGTTTTCGCATCAGTGGGAGCCAAGATTGCGCCCGCCACGTGCCTGCGTGCTATCAGCGAGCATGTCTCTCAGCATGTGAGAAATGGCTGTGACTGGTTACTGATAGCTCAGCTTCTAGGTACGGTGGATAGTAATATCGCCACACACGGTTACACTGAAACTGGGTGGGATAGGGGCGGCATCGCTATCATGATGACTCAGCTCGATGTGAGCCATGCAACTCGCGACAAGCTACTAGAGGAAGAGGCATAACTCCTCCGTGCTCCGATCGTTCCCCATATATCGTAAATCCGTTGAGCCCAGAGGTTCACAGACCTAAAACTAGCTCCTTGGTTCATCATAGCAGTGGCCCCGGATACACTCATCAATACTCTATCATACCCAAACTCACTAACTATGCCCGGAATCGTCGAAGACACCTCCCTCGAGATCGCCATCGTGGGCGGAGGCATCATCGGCCTGTCGCTCGCCGCGGGTCTCATCAAGCAGAACGTCAAGGTCAAGGTATACGAGCAGGCCAAGGGCTTCCGGGAGATCGGCGCGGGCATGGCGTTCACGGCCAACGCGATCCGATGCATGGGGCTCATGAACCCGGACATCGTCAGCGCGTTGCGGTCGGGCGGCTCCGTCGCCACGTCGATGGACGAGGACGACCCCAACGACTATCTACGGTGGATCGACGGCTACAACAAGCGCCGGAGGGACGACCCCTCGCACCAGACCATGCTCTTCAAGATCGACGCTGGGTATAAGGGCTTCGAGGGCACGAGGCGAGATATGTTCTTGGAGGCCTTGGGGAAAGTTATCCCGCAGGAGATCGTCGAGCTCAAGAAGCGGCTGGATACGATTGAGGAGAAGGCTGATGGGAGAGTTCAGCTTAAGTTTACTGATGGCACGGTGGCTGAGGCTGATGCTGGTGAGTCTTATCACCCGTTCCACCCTTTCCCCTCTTTTCTGTGGTGATGAGATCACTCACTAATATCATCTCAGTCATCGGTTGTGACGGTATCAAATCCCGAGTAAGAGAACTAATTTTCGGAAGCAACAATCCAGCCTCATTTCCACACTACACCCACAAGGTCGCCTACCGCGCCCTCGTTCCCATGGACAAGGCCGTCGCGGCCCTCGGCGAATACAAGGCGCACAACCAGCACAACCACGTGGGACCCAACGCCCACCTGATCCACTACCCGGTGGCCAACCAGACCATGATTAACGCGACGGCCTTCGTGTCGGACGCGAACGAGTGGCCCGACGACAAGGTCACGGTGGTCCCGGGCCGACGCAAGGACCTTGAGGACGTGTTTGCCGACTGGAACCCCTGCCTCACGGCGCTCATCCAGCACTTCCCCGAGAAGCTCGAGAAGTGGGCCGTCTTCGACACCTGGGACTACCCGGCGCCCTTCTACAACCGGGGCACCGTGGTCCTGGCCGGCGACGCCGCGCACGCGTCGAGCCCGCACCACGGCGCGGGCGCGTGTTGCGGCATCGAGGACGCGCTGTGCCTGGTGACGCTGGTGAAGCAGGTTAACACGACTCTGCTAGGCGGAACAACTACGAAGACGAAGAACACGAGGAAAGAAGCGCTGGCCGCCGCTTTCGAGGTGTTCGATGCGGTCCGCCGTACGCGCAGCCAGTGGCTCGTCAATAGCAGTCGTCGCGTCTGCGACCTGTACCACCAGCCGGAGTGGGGACACCCGCAGAAGTGGATCAAGGCCGAGACGTGCTTCGAGGAGATCCGCGACCGGTCCCTGAAGATATGGCATTTTGACTATGAGAGCATGATTAGGGAGACGGTGGATCGGTACGCCGAGAAGATGCCGCCGCCGAAGAAGGCGGTCGCGAATGGAGGGGGAATTGGGGTGGCCAAGGAAAAGGCGAGTGTAGTTACGGTTCCTACTGCCGTCGCGGCAAACTAGGGTTCTAGGTAGTTGACGGTTATTATAATTAAGCCAGATTGTTATGTTATGTTCGAGTTATGGTGTCGCTTGAAGTTACCGCGAGACTCAGCGCCTTTCCTCTAAGAAAGAACAGAAACAATCAAGTCTAAGATCATTGACCTCAATTGAAGGATTTCTTACCGCTCGTATAATCTGGAAGTTCTCCAGTTGATTACTTTGATCTCGGAAGGGGCGTCCGCCATCTGCAAAATGAAAACGGGTTTCCACGGCCGTCACACCTGTACCTACGAGGTTGAAGCACCGGCCGTCTAAACAAAAAAACACATGGACTCTTCAATATCTCATAAACACACACGATGTCTCCAGTGAGTATGGACAAGTTACGTCTTCAATCGAAATCAGGGTCAATGGACGCCCACAAATCTCCAGAGAGGCCGCCGTTGGACTGGAAAGCGTGCTACGTCGAAATCCAGGGGTTGTTCTTCTAGATACGGTACCTATGTGCGATTCTTTTGGTCTAGATTGCTTGCAGAATAGCCAGCGATGTCATAATACATCCCGGAGGGTAAGGAATTGGGTTAGGTTAGTAATCTTCATCTTCACGCCCCTTTTACGTAAAGTATCTAGCATCTTGAGTCTCAGACCTACAAGATCCGAGAAAATGAGTGGTGGTTTATTGGACAAACTTCCCACGCCGAAGCGAGTTGATAAATACTCCGGGAATCACCAATATGTCATGTTTCACAAAATTCATGGCTAACTTTAGATGCTTACTGTCTCCGAGAGAATCCAATGACAGACGTTGGAATGTTTCGAGATCGAAAAGCTTATTCTTCGTCTATTGGCAGAGCTAAGCTTTCTCCATGTGACGCCAAGATCTCACCCAGATGTAATTTTAATACGCTTCAAAATACTCGGTCAATCTGCACGGTTTAAGATGCAAAACATGATAAGCTCGCGACAGGCTGCCTAACACATACCATATTGCGCTCGCGAATCGTAACCACATTTCATTGTCAAACGAAAGGGTATTTGGCACACTTCTCGCAACAGCCTCGGATCCGAGGTTGCGATGTGTCGCGGCCGAGAGAAGACAGGGATTCTATGTAAGATACGCCGGAGCCGGAGCCACCTCCAGCAGGTCTTCGATGCTCAGCCTGCAGATTGGACAACCTATTACAGCCTCTTACATCGAGTCTCATGCTCAAGCCACGATCAATCAGGTACTACCCCTGGTCTAGCTGCCGGCCTATGTAAGCAGGCTGGCAAGGTAACCGAACGACATGTAAGACGAACGAGGGCTTTGGGTAAGCCCTGATCCGGAATCGGATGAATGTGTATTATTTTTTTCAGATGCGGCTGCGGCGAGTCTAGGGCACCGCGCCCACAAGGTCCTGAGTATCAGTGTCATCTTAGGTAACGCGCCAGCGAGTGGCTCGTGATATATGGATTCATAGGAGAATACCGGGAAGACGAACTCCTGCGGGCGTTCTAATTTGTTCGAGGGGCCATGCGAGGTAGCCATCTGCGTGGCGCCATTCCAATCACACGTGTATAGTTGCAGCGCCACTCAGAACATCAATCCTGTAGCGTATGGTGAACATATTCGAGTTTCTCCGATACCTGACTAGCAGAACCTGGTTGTCGTTTCGCGGCTAGGCTTGGTCTGCTTCTTTCCATCGAGGCGAGCGGGCCGTAATTGCAGCTCGTGTGAGAAGACGAATGGCTGCCAGGATCAAGGCGCCTCTATACTACATAGTCATACCGCGCAAGGAATGTCTCGGATACCGGGAGGCTCGCTGTTCTTAACTCCAAGTCAGCCGAGCTGCTGCCAGGGGTTTCCTATCGAGATGTCGTGAAGGTGTAGAGATGCTCGTCGGTGAAGGCACATATAACAACGCCAAGCCACCCTTAAGCCTCGAGAAGATGGTATCAATCCAAGCTAGTTCCTCACTCCTAGCCGAGCTGTCTAGTCCCCCTTCAACACTTCGCTTGCCAGTATCAACTTCACATCGTCCACAATGAAGTCTGTCACGATAGGTAGCAGCCTCTGCTTCGTCCTCTCGGCACTGGCCTCCAAATGCAATGCCCAATGCCAGAACGCCGAGGTGATAATACGTGACGTCGCCATCGTCGGCGGCGGCGCGACGGGCACTTATGCGGCCATCAACTTGAAGGACGCAGGCAAGTCCATCGTGGTAGTCGAGAAGAAGGGCGAGCTAGGCGGGCACACGGCCACCTACCACGACCCGGCCACGGGCACGCCCATCAACTACGGGCTGCAGGTTTACTACGACGACCCGCTGTCGCGCGCCTTCTTCAGCCGGCTCAACATCAACGTGTCCAAGGGCGAGTTCCCGACCAGCCACACGCCCCTGTACATCGACTTCACGGATGGCGTCGAGCTGGCCAACTACTCGATCCCCAGCCTCAACGACGACTACCTGGCCGAGCTCGCTAAGTATCCGTTTTTGGAAAATGGTCTTGAGCTGCCGGACCCGGTTCCCGAGGACCTGCTGCTGACGTGGTCTGAGTACATGAGGAAGTTCAACATCACCGACGACGCCTTCGCTACGTACTCGCGCCCAGCCGTCGCCGGCAACCTGACCGAGACGCTCGCGCTCTTCGTCTTCAACAACCTCAACACCGTCATGCTCGAGGAGGAGATCAACGGCAAGACCATCGTCAACGCCAACGGCGACTACGCCGAGCCCTTCCGCAACGCCCTCGCCGAGCTCGGCGCCGACGTGCTCCTCAACTCGACCGTGACAGGCGGCCAGCGCGGCGTCAGGCCATCCGACGGCGTCACGTTGTGCATCAGCACGCCGTCGGGCCCCAAGCAGGTCGTCGCCAAGCAGCTGGTCTTCGCCGCGCCGCCCGTCCGAGACAACCTGACTCCGTTCGGCCTGGACGAGCGCGAGTCGGCCATCGTGTCCCAGTTCGCAGGCGGCTTCTACTACACGGGCGTGGTGACGAACCTCGGCCTGCCCACGGCCTACAGCTACGTGAACCGCGGCCGGGACACCGAGTCCAACGTCGCCAGCCTACCGGGGAACGTCATGTTCAACCCGTCGGCGGTCGAGGGCACCTACTACTACTGGTACACGTCTCTGTCCGCTCTCACGCAGGACCAGGTCGAGGCCGCGACGCGCGACACCCTCAAGCGCCTGCAGCGGTCGGTGGCCGGGTCGGATGCGGCGGCCGAGCCGCACTTCGTCGCGTACAACAGCCACACGCCGCTGCATCCGACGGCGGGCGCGGACGCCATCCGCGCCGGCGTGTACCGCGACATGTACGCGCTGCAGGGCTACCGTAACACCTGGTACACGGGCTCGCTCATGGTGACCGGCTCCCCGCAGCTGTGGAACATCACCAGCCAGCTACTACCCAGGATCATCGCCGCGTCGCAGGAGTAGATGATAGATGGATGATATTTCTCAGCTTCAGCCTGCCTCAAGTAGGTTCCTCGAGGCTCATGGTGTCTTACGTCGTGAAACATGGGGACGATTTAGATTATATGAGTTAGGGGGCTGGAAGGTCACTTTTATTGAGTAATCTTATCCATAGAAGATCTCTTTTTCGTATACCAAAAGAGTGCCTGCACGCCTTTACTGCTACCTACCTAATATAAATTCGATATTGAATATCCTGGCGTCGTATTACAAAGACGACGGTGGTTAGCAGATACTTGTCACTTGGCGCGAATGATACAAAACCGACTTACGTAGCATGTTTATCTTCTCATGGTTCCCACCCTGACCCCCCCACGTGGCTTTCATCTCCAGGTTCTCTTATCTAAGGAGGTGTGGTCGCAGCCAACGGTTCTCCGGGTCAGCTTTTGGCTTGCCTCTGCCGGCCGCGTAAGCCATCCAACCAGACCATAGACAACGCAGTTCCAAGACATCTGAGGTATGACATAGAGTACGTGAGTTCATCTACATGCGGATAGATCCAGATCCTTCTGTCTATATGTTCTACGGTATAAGCAAGGCTAGGTAGCTAGGTGGTGTGGTTTCTGACATGGAGCCCTGCATGTTGCATGTCTTATTAGCGGCATATTCCGTAATCCTATATGCAAGTGCTCAATTGCTCGGTGAGTTTAGAGAGCTGATGTTTTACCTAATGCATGTCTTGGATTGCAAACTGTTCACCTGTCAGAGAGAGGGATGAAGAGTAGTTTCCAATCGGCGAATAACCCTACACACCCACCACACCTCGCCCGTCTGACGCTGTACTGTCGTGCATTACGAACCAACCCAAGTGCAGAAATCGGCTGGTGGTTCCTCTCGCTACCTCCCCACTTACCTTAGGCAACTTCTTTTGATCTAGATATCTGCGCCTCATCTTATATGCAAATCCAGCCACACATCGACAAAAACGAAGCGGTGAGGATATCGCCAAGTCAGCAGGAAGCCACTGCGACACGGGAAACGCCTATGAGATAGAAGTAGGCTACCGTGGCTGCCACTGTCTTATTGCAGGCCACTTAATGCGGCCGAGATGTCGATATAAACATATCGGAGCGGCCAGATGATCCGCCACAAGGTGTCGAGACGAGAGTCTCAGGCAATCGCCGTATGCAATGTCGAGATCTAGACCGAAACCCAAGACAACAAACAGTCTGCGATAGCGGTGAAGGAACCTTGAGGCTCTACCACGGTGTTCCACCCGGGCCTCAGCTATCCGTCCGTCGGGATCGATTGGCTTCTTACGTGCAACACAGTGTGTATTCCAGTATCCCGATCGTGGAGGTCGAGGTGGCAACATCCGTGCGACTTCCGTACCGTATCGTTCCTTCAAGCCATATCTGCGACGCGAGGTTACAAGGGCACCTTATTGTCCCGCGCCCCGGTCTTTTTCTAGTGGAAACTTCATAGTGCGAATTCAAGCTGTGGCAAGCTAGCACGTTGGCTTCATGGGTTCGCATCTATCGGCTTCCTCGTTTGTTGTAACTTGACGGGTAATCGCGGGATCCTAAGAATCTCAACGGCCCACTCCAGGGGTCTGGTTTTTTTTTTTTTTTGTTTTTTCTTTCTTTCTTCAGGGGACCAGGCACCTAGAATTTCTGGGCCTTACCCCTCACCCGCCCCCCTAGAAATCCCCTTAAACTTAAGGTTAAGTGGCCCCTCGAACCGTCGCCTGCTGTCGTGTGACACGGGTTAGCGTCCGCGTCGCGCTACAAAGGTTCCCGCCGATCTAGCGGCGGTCGCCAAGACTAATTACACCCCTGTTCCATTCCTTCGGGCGCGCTCTCGTGGTACAGTAGTAAACCAACATAACTTGCCTAACTACTACTTTAGTTGCAGGAGACTTAAGGGTAGAATCAAAGTATGTAAGATGGGTGGCTGGAGAGTGACGAGTCCGTCGTGTCTTCGAAGGAAGCACGGCACTAGTTGGGGAAGGATTCCGAGAATATATACCTGCCTAATGCACGTAGGTCGCGGCAAGGCGGCATATCAACGACATCAGTGCGGCAGGGGGGTGGAAAAGGCAGATCTATTATTTACGTCTATTCGTTACCTTGTAAGACATTTCAAGAGGAAGATGAGGCGGAAGGAAGAACAAAGAGGAAAGAAGGACAAGTTAGACATACCGACAGATTTTTCCTTTTTTTTTTAAAAAAAAAAAAGAAAATACAGCGGAAAGGAACGTGGCAGAGGAACATCCCGGCGTCGGCATGAAATAATCGTATACGACCTAAGAGGTCTAGGTACGTAATTTCCCAACGACTTCCAAACGCCGCGTGGTTGAGCTTGGCCGGTGTTGGTAGCATGGTAGTACTCGCGTCACGCTAGTCTGAATCCCAAATCATGTACGTGAAGCAATTTGGGAACTCTATCTCACGGGGATCCCGAAGTTCTGGAGGCGGTGGTGAATCGCAAATCCCGAGGCCAAATTATCAGCCGCCTACGTACCGTAACCCTGGGGGGCACCTTAGCGAGACGCCGGTAGCTAGCGACGGCAGTCAAAGGATAAGCGAACAACTCGTGCCATCGTGCCATCGAGCCATTGAGCCGACGCGGATTGGTCAAGGTGCATATTGAAGGATTTAGGGTAGGTAGGTAGGTAGTTTTACGAAGTGGGATGGAAGAAGGGGATGTGATCGATCATAAACTTTCGGTGCCGGATGAGATAAAAATGAGACTCCTTAAAAATATCTTTGAGGTTTCGATTGAGTATACCACCGCAAGACAGATCATAGTAAATAGTAAGATATATTTTTGCCACTTAGGTAGTTTCTCTTTGCACATAGATCACTTCTAGAATTTTCAATTATTCCGGGTTGCGGTCATGATTGAAAATCTCGTTGTCACCGAAGCCTACAGGGGAGATTTTACGTGGGATGTTGTCGTAATGCGGCAACAAAAGTCTGGAACGCTAGGTAGACACGCACGTACTGTAACTCAAAAAAGAAGCTTAAATGAGACGTCCCTGTCGAGACCGCCTACCTAGGTACCTAGGTACAGTACAAAAGGATCCCGGCCTAGCACGAGTTGAGGTAACAGGAGACAGGGAAATGAAACATTTACCTGCCCAAGGAGGAAATCTCAGAGAAGCCTTCCATACGCTTTGTCATTTTTCTCACATTGTTTCTTCCTTTTCGATCATTGGAACCTTGGACTCTAACCCATGTTAGCCATCTTCTGCACCTTCTGCATACGGCTTAAAAAAATATTCTCATATGGTGTTCCACCACGGTAATAACCCGCATTTTGCGCTACCATTTCCTGAACGCCCACACCCTACCAAACCCCCCCCCCCCCGCCATTCCTTTGAAACACCATGCATGAAAATCATGGCTGTCAAAACCAACCAACTCGAAAAAAAAAAAAGATTTTTTTTCTTTTCTGATAACGGATCCCAATCCCCGAAAATCCCATTGTGGCCTTCCTTTAACTCATTATACACGGTTGAAATAACGCAAGTAAGTAATGTCGTAATACATGGTTCGTTTTCGGTGTTCCGAAAAAGACGTCTCAGTTATCTGGCGTAGGCTCCTAGTCCTGACCCGAGATTACTAAAATTCATTAGACCGCGCATGGCCTCAGTGATGTCTTGGAGCTGCTTGCTGTATGTGTCGCCGAGTTCGTGGTATGAGACGAAGAATTCCGCGCAGAGTGATAACGGTATCGGTGTAAGAGGATGCACCTGGGGACGCAAAGCAACGATTAGTGCTTAGCTGACATTATAGACCGCAGACGAGGGTAGCAGTTTAGGACTCACCTTGAAGGAATTCATTTGCGACAACTTATTCGTTAGGCCTACAATTTCCTTGGCCGCTGTCGTTGATTGTATCGTGCATTCCGCCAAGAACGATCTCTTCTCATCCGTGAGGTGTAACACCGACTTCATGAGCTGATACATGTAGAGGACGGTGGTCCGCCACATCATGCTGATGAAGAGCAACATCGGGTCCGCTTCCTGCGCCGCGATGGGGTAGTTAAGCGAGAATACGTCCATCCGTTGAGTTAGAATGCCGTTGATCCATTCATGTCGTTCCCAGAAGTCTCGCGACTCGTTGAGGTATATGTTGTCCACCGTAGACTGCTGCCTGTGAGATAATGCCCGGCCAATGACGGTCGCTACGACGATGCACTCCGTGAATGTTGACGTAACGATAGCATCTCTCGCCGTGATCGCCTCGGAAAGGAATCCTGTTAAAGTCGGCTGTTCATTCTGAAAGTCTATTTCGGGTGCCGGCAGACGGATCGTGTTCTGGTTGAGAGGATTCTAGGTCAGCACTAGGTCAACGCGAGACACTTGTATGGGAAGCTTGTTTACCATTACCTGTTCGCTAAATGTTATTGGGGAATTATTTCGGACACTTATGAAGCGGTCCAAACAGTAAGCGAGCCAAAATGTTCTCCGTTTTTGCTCGGCATCAACCCAATCCGTCTGTGGCAGTCTGACGTCCGGACCATCCGAGTATTGGAGCCAGTTAAGTTGGATTAAACGAAATGCGCGACCGGCGGACACCCATCCTCTGCTAAAGTCGACGCACATGAACTCATGAATGGCGAGGAGGAGCCAAGCTTGGACTTGCTCCATCTCGGTTATGCCAAGACCTATACATTTCGAGTCGAGGCTCTCGAGTGCTCGGCGAGTATATGAATACAAGGAGTCGCCGATGTTCTGGTAATGCGCCGACACGGATGCAGCCAAGGTCCACATAGCATAGCGTAGGCATGACTGGGCTTCCGTCTTGGCTATACTGCGCGTCCACGAGGAATACCGCCGTTGATGTAGAACGGGTGCAAAGCTATGTACTCTGTCAAAGTAAAGCTGATCCCTAAGTCAGGTTAGACAAGCCCAATAAGATGCGCCAAGATCAGTGAGTGAGTGGGTGAGTGAATGCACTTACAGATCTGCTTGCATCAAATTTGATATGTTGATTCCATCCAACCCGTCTGAAATTCCTGACATCTTTCGGTCTAACATAGCGTCTGCGAAGCCTACTCCATCGCTTGGTGTCTGAAATCCCTGTATGGGGGAAGTCGAGGCGTGAACCGAGCCCCCATCTAACGACGACGTGCCCGATGTTGTACCCGGTGCTGTTCCCTGGCATAGGTCGTGCAGTGTTGATCCATCATCGGTCGTAATTGGGAAGTCCCATGTTAACGGAGGATGGTCGTTAAATGTGAGACCTTCGATCGTAGTGTCTTCGGGGGCGATAGTAATCGTATCAGTGTTGTCATTGTGTTGTTGTTGTTGTTGTTGTTGTTGCTGCTGCTGCTGCTGCTGCTGTTGTTGTTGTTGAAGCAAAGACCCTTCAAGAGTCGCTAGTAAGGGATAGAAGTATTAGTACGGATCGAACCCATTTATATTCCTCTTTCCCGGGAATAAAGAAGGGATTAGTTAAGGTATGACATACCGATACGAGCTTGCAGCGCTTTTAGATACCCTCGCTTGGGACCGCGAGGTGGGCGAGGCGTGGTTACTTGACACGGTACACCGGATGACAAGCACAGACCGCATGAAGGTTGTTGCCGATCACAGCGAACTTTACGACGACGACATTCTTCGCAAGCTATATATATTATATCGTGTTAGCAACACGTGAGAAAAATGTCTCGGGAGGCGGTTGTCATAACTCACCTGTAGCAAAATTGTACGGGTATGTCGGGTCGATCACCCTCAGGTCTCACTCGTACGTCTATGAGTACATGTGAGGTCTGAGGGGACCCGACGATTCCGCACATGCGTCGTCAGTCTCGCATGATTCATTATTAATGAGATAGCTAGGGACTAGATTGGCATACCTGCACCTGGGTTTTGTCGTGCTGGTGGTGTCGACGACTTGACACTTAGGTCCACTGACTGAGGCATCTTTCCTAACTTCAGATTGAGCCTGCTCACTTGGCTTTTTGATCGATTAGAATTAGTCAATACTAGCACAGGCTCCGGGGCGTGGTAGTTTATAGACGTTTCCCTCGGCTGACGACTGCCCAGGCGAGAAGATAAAATAGCAGCCGTGGGAAGCTAGGATATATCTATGGTATGACGACGCCACCGAGAGAGTGTTACCGACAAATCCTCCAGTATACTTGCAGCTGTACCT
The DNA here is from genome assembly GCA_022495205.1 of Hypoxylon sp. FL1150. Classification (NCBI taxonomy): domain Eukaryota; kingdom Fungi; phylum Ascomycota; class Sordariomycetes; order Xylariales; family Hypoxylaceae; genus Hypoxylon; species Hypoxylon sp. FL1150. The sequence continues at coordinate 21,609 of MU376286.1, read as the reverse complement.
GCTGTTCGCTAAATCGCGAGGCATCGTTCGCGAACAAGATACATACCTAGGGTAGGTGGGTAGGCTACATCGAGTCCTACTCATATACCTAGGTACCTTGATAGCTTTCATGTTTGGTTCTGATTGGGCTGGGTAGGCATGTGGTTTCAGGGGGCTTGCTGACCAAGGGTCTGTCCGACTGGGGCAGGGTAGTGGATGGATGATAATTAAGCTTCGTAGGAACAAATCCCTACCTGAACTACCTGTCTATCACTTAAGCTAAGTGAGCTAAGTGATCGGTCATGGGGTCGCAGATGCATTTCAAACCGGCTAGGTTAGCTACAACATAGTAGCATGTTAACTAAACATCTGGTTTCGTAGGGATTTGGATTTGGGGATGCAGGGTACCTTTGAGGAATTTGATGCGATGCGCCTATGCGGACGGTCGCGTGTATAAGCGCCTCTGCCAATCGGAGAGAGGGTGAAGTTGTATAAGACGGGCTATTTGCATGCCGTCTTAGATGGCCTAAGAGAGTCAGCACAGGCACAGAAACGTCAGATACTAACCACCTCACTGAGCACTGAGCACGAATATACTGTGGACACGAAATGGGGACACCCCAGGTCTGGCCTCCTTCGCAATGTACTGTACCTTCTGTACCTTACAGGCTTGGTAAACCATGCCTAGAACGCACGATATATACCAACTTAGGTAAGGTACGTACAAGTTGGATGTACTTAAGACATAGGTTAGTCCGTCGTCTGTGTCGTGGTCAGGAATCCAACCATGACTACCAGGTAGGTAGTCGGTACCACACTTCATGCAATTCGACAATGGAGACACCCAATCCTTGTTGCATATTTCGTGCTGCCCATTTCCAGCCGGAGGCCAATGGTAGTGGGTAGTCTTAGACACCTGAGGCTCCAGAGGTCTGGTTATCTTCATTGTCTGAGGCTATGCATGACACGTAGGCGGACCTATCCTATCGTACGTATTGAATCAATCAAGATTCTGCGTATAGATCGTCTTCACACCCCAACAGCGGATCCTAAGTACATACCTGTTAAATGTCGCGCGCCAATTACGACCTATCTCATCGCTTCGTAGGGCAGGCTGAGCCTGAGCCATAGGGCGACCATTACCTGTAGAAGCAAGCCGTGAGCTCTGCGCCAAGTGTAGGGATGGACGCTAAGCTAAGGTTATCGCCTTATCCACGCCCCTATAAGGCCATATCTGAATACTGTCTAAAATCATAAGCATGGATACGGATATCTCATTGAAATACATACTCAAAGGTTCAAGCTCGCGTTTCCCGAATTGTTTTGGAGCGCGAGGTACAAAGCCATCAACGCCACGGATTCTTAATGAATCTGGTATATTCCATTGTCACGCCGGTATAGCGCGAAAACCGACCTGAGGTATAGGACAATAAATCTCAAGCCGAGCATTCTAATCGTTGCGGAGGGGCAGTCCATATTTGCTCCGTAGGAATGGACCTTAGCAACAAAAACGAGCCTAAAGTTTAGGAAGATGGCCCCATCTTCGAGTCGGAGCGGAATTGAAAGTGTCGATGCCAATTAGGCGGTTATGGGCCTTCCTTTTTAGGTAACCCCGCCTCTGACTCTGAATATGGCGTCAATGACAGGGGTTAACTAATTCTGACAACACCTCGGCTATGGGTTGATCATTTACTGATAACTTTCCGACCTTATTAGATGTCGTGAATCGAAAATATTCTAAAAATGACCTGGTAATTTCTCTCTTTACCTCTATTTCTCATATGTTTTTCATTAATTCTCCTCTATCGTTCTGAATAATTACAATGAACTATCTCGACGTTGTTAAGTACGACGCTTTAGACCCTAAATTCGATCTCGGCCCATGGTATGTAACCGGCCCGGGTTCAGCCTTACAAGTGGTCCTGGCAACCAGATATTTTGAGTATGAAACCCGTCCGGCTGCTTAGCGAATCACTAAGAGATGCTTGTCTCTTTCTTCCGATAGCAAACCATAGTGTGTTCCGTGACTAACTAGCAATCACTCTAATAGTACAAAGTCTACCTAGGTACCTAGGTAGTAAGCAGCCAAGGCAATTTGCACGAGGTTCCGTCTAACCTAGGGTGCTTCTAGAAGTAAGCATCTTCGATTACATACATAGTATTATTCTGTGACATGATATGCTCGCAGCCAGCAGAGGAAGCTTACATGAGCGATCAAGGGTATGATTGGATTAATATCAAGTTGCATTATCGGGAATATAGAATGATCAATAATCTAATAGCCCATTAGTAGGAGGTACCTAGTATATTCTTTTCTTCGTTCTAAGACGCTTGAATGGGATCTATAGCCTACCTATGAAACGTACCCTAAAGGTCCCTGCGGCATGCCATGCTCTCCCGTCTGAGCTAATTGCAGCCTGCACCCTTGCCAATCCGTTGAATAACCAGATCACGATTGCGGTGCTTGGTAGTCTTACTACACAAAGTCTCCACCAGTTAAGGTGATCCGCAATTAGGATTATCGATCTTACAGCTAGGGATTCTTGACTGTTTCACTTGCTTATTCAACCATACATGCTCTGAGCTCTGGTACGATACCTGGGCATAATTTCGCAGGGCTGAAAGCGATCGTCGTCTCTTTCCTCGAACCCTGTCCTTGCCACACATGCGCTCGAGCATGTGACATGGCTTCATGTTTTTATTCAGGAAAACATATAGTTACAATGCATGTACGGTCCTATTCCCCAATTGTAACTCGATCAGAGAGGATACCTTGAGGTCACATTGGTAATAGTGACCGGAAGGAAGTGAAGATCGTAACTACCGCCTCGCAGAACGCAGCATTCATTAGGATCCGGCAATATAGGTACTCTACCGGGCTGCTTGGGGGATGAGCGTCTCACATCCACCCACATTTTTGGAAGGTCGTGATAACAAGGGGGATAAGAGTCATTCCGCGCGAACTAGGGCTCCTACGCAAGCATACGGAGATACATCTAACAAGTCGCTGATGACGTGGGTGGCTTTGAGAGCATCAGCCAGAATAGCGCTCTGGACCACATACATCCTAGACTGTCCTTCTAGATGAGGGGTTGGACGCCGTTCTGCTTTAACACAATGAATAAGCTTACCTACCTATGTACGGGCCGGTAGGTGTACGGCAACGGCATCGGCATAGCAAGCGTAACACTGCCAAGTGCTCGGGGCTCCGAAAGCTTATTTTCTCGAATTTGCGATCTGCAGGGTACCTAGCGTGCAATGCAGGGATCATTTGACCAGGATTAGTATAGTTCGAAATCGGGCTAGATGATGACTGCATGAACCCCCAGGGTAGGGGTAGGGATCAAAGGACCGAGAATCCCCAGTTATCACAGCGCCGAGGAATTGGGAGCTGGACAGAGCATAGGAATATATATGCCTTACCTATTCCCTCGCATCTCGGTTTTGGTATCTCGATCTCCGTCATCCGGCTCGGGAGACGGTATGTACGAGACTTGCAATTGCGGATTTGTCAGACGGATCGTGCCGGATGGCTTTCCATTAATCCTAAGATGTACGTAGTACAAGGCAAGACATACAAGACATGCAGACGGATAGCAGCATGGGAAACATCACACGCCCCCCAACGACCCCGACCCGCATTGGAAGTCTCAGACAAACACCACCGCCACAGAGGGCCATGTAACTTGGATTCGAGATGCTAATTCGTGTCTGATATTAATAATGCGAGCCTTTGCAGAGACTAGATCTCGTAGCCTCAGTAAGACTCACCTAGACCCGGATGCGCGCATCTCGACGATGCGTACGTGTTGCGACCTGTCCATTCTCAATAACGGGAACTGCCATTACCATCCCTGCCCCTTCTCGCAGTAGTAGAACGATCCCTTGCAGCTAATTTAGGGTGCCTAGCGAGCATACACGCCTAGAGCCTACTAGGTACATACAGCTTTCGAGCACATACCGCGTGCAAACCTGATATTCAAGCCCCCCTACCCTTTGGATGCAGAGGTGACTCCTAGTGGGGGTGCAATAGTCCCCTGTCTAGCACGACAAAGGTCAGTCCAGGTTACCGGATTGGGAAAGCTGGGATGAAGCCATCAGGCCAGATCCGGCTGACACTCTCACTTGAGCCTCTCGACGGTCCAGCGGGCGTGGCGGTGATGGAAGATGGGGGTCCAATCTCGGCCGAGTCCGTCGTTGTTATACCCGCGCTGAAGCAGGGCTGGGGGCCGTTTGCACCACACCTGGACCCCGGTACGCAAGTACTTCGTACACGGCTTTCACGTCACATTGAAGCCGGGCGGTGTTGATCTATGCTATGTAGGTCAGTCTTTCTAGAAGGAAGACGGCAGGACCCTGTGTCTTGGACTCTCGGATTCCTGTAGCACTGTGGCGTAGACATGTGTTTCGGCAGCCCCTCCCAGCAAGTAAGACGTGAGCGTCTTCACCGCAGGGCAGACCCCCCATCCCCGCTCCCGCTTATTTGGTGCCGGCGGATTACTTCTGATCCTAGTTTTTTATATTCGCCGAGAACGTACGGGATAAGCTTATAAAAAGCTTACGTGATGAAATGGATGATACGGAAAATGCATTGGGGAAATAACGGGAATACAGTTTTGAAGTTTATTCATATTGATCCTATATCTATCAAATTTTTCTCGTAGCTAGAGCCCGTGATACAATGGAAAGATCCTACAGCCACACTCAGACAGTGCGGTTTGTAGACGTACATAGTAGCAAGACTACAGTTTTTTAAGTCCCCCTCGCATCCTCAGTCTACTTCGACTCATAGGGTGACGACAATCTTGGCGGCCGAGACGCCCTTGTTGATGATGTCGACGGCCTCCTGAATCTTGTCGACGCCCTTGCCGACGACGACGGGCTCGGGCGCGGGCACAAAAGTGCCGGTCTCGAGCGCCTTGGGCAGAAAGTCGTTGTAGATGGCCTTGCCGACGGCGTTGTCCTTGAGCGTCGTGCCGAAGATGGAGTACATCTGGACGCCGGCGGGCGGCTCGGGCCAGCCGCGCTTGGTCGACGAGATGCCCTTGTCGCCCTCGGACGCGGCCAGCACCTGCTGCAGGATGCCCTGGGGCGCGCCGCCAATGCAGTCGAGCGCGCCGCCGGACGTCTTGCCCTTGAGCGCCGCGATCAGGTCGTCCTGCACGCTCGGGCTCGCGTAGTCGAAGACCTGGCTCGCGCCCAGCTTCTTGGCGTACTCGAAATTCTTGGGCGACGCCGTCGTGATGACTTCGTAGCCCGCGTTGACGAGCAGCTGGATGGCGTTGCTGCCGACGGCCGAGGCGCCACCCCACACGATGACGGTCTTGCCCGTGGGCTTAGGGGCCGGGACAGTGGGCAGCTGCAGCTTCAGGTTGGACTCCTGGAAGAGGCCGCAGGCGGCGGTGGATAGAGCGAGCGGAAGCACGGCGGCCTTCTCGAAAGTGACGTGGTCCGGCAGGGGAGCGGTCATGTTGATCTGGAGGATGGTGTACTCTTGGAAGGCGTTGTCCTGATCGCGCTTGGTGGCCATGCCGACGGCGTGGCCGACGACGCGATCGCCGACCTTGAACCGTGTGACACCGGGGCCGACGGCGGCGACAACACCAGCAACGTCCTGGCCAAGCATGGTGGGGTAGTTCAGGGGCCACCAGCCTCCAGCTTGAAGAGAGCCATCGACAGGGTTGATAGCGACGGCGTGGTTTTTGACGAGGATCTCGTTAGCCTCGGGGGTCCACACGGGAGCGGGCTCGACCACGAAGGGGCGGCTCTTGGCAGCTTTGATCCAGGCAGCGTTGTTGGTAGCCATCTTGCTTCTCGAGTGTGTAAATTGTCTAAGTTGATGTTGGGTAGAGTTGGGAGATGTTTGAGTGCGAGAAGATGTGAAGAGGGTGTGCCTGTTGCAGGTAGATATGAGTGAAGATGCCGAGGGACTTTGAGATCGAATTTGACGTCTGATGCCAAGTCTTAAGAATGTTTGCGAGAGCTGCATGCTCGGAGACAGGAGATTGGAAGCCATATGTGATGTCATTTCTGATTGTTATGATAAAAAGCACTTGATTTGGGGCTCCTTGCTTCTTTCTTCTGCGTTATGTGTTGGAGTCCAGACGTATGTACGAGAAAGCTACAGTCGGAAGAACGAAGGCGCATGAGTGGTACAGCGGTCGAGACGTGTAGCTCCGTAGCCGAGCTGAGATCATGCATATGCCGCCGCAACGACATTATTATTAGTCCGATACTTACGGTTCCTACGGCTCGTAGTTAGGATTCGGCGTACAGTCGCATCAAGGCTGCGTGTCTGTCTGCCTTGTCTGCAGATTGCTAACAAAAGCAAGGGCGTCTGAGACACGTACCATTACCTAAAGCTGAAGGGTGACAAAGATTCATCACAAAGACTATCGGGACGAAACCAACCTAGATCCCAGTCCACTGCACAATGCGCCAGATTGCTGCGAGATGCAGTAAGACGGAGGACTTGCATATGGTGTATATTGCTCATGTTCCTATGTCCGAGCCGGCGGGGTTAAGCGGCGCAGGGGGAGATCTCATTCGTCGCCTCGGATCTCGGAGACTCGAGCTCGTACATCTCGGAATAAGGTTAAAGTGACCACCCGGGCAGCCAAGACCCTTACGTAACCCATCAACATCGAGGTACCTACCTAAGGTATTCAGGTGACAACGCATCCTCGATCTCCGAGCTGCACGGGTCGGAGTTTCCCATTTTTTTCTGTCTTGCCGTCTCCCTTACCACGTTTGATCAAGGATACATCGATTTTGGTCATTCTTACTGTGACTGATAGTGAAGATCGGCAAAATTCTAAGTACTCCAGATAAAAAAGATGACAGAAATTTGCTAATGTGGCGATGGAACGTTCAACGCGCGCCAGGTCTACGGCAATGATATCCAAACACGCGCCAATCATTGAGCCTCATGTAAGTCTTCCAGACATCGAACCCCTGTAGAAGAGCCGGACAACTGGATGGGTATGTAGATGGATGTAGGGTTTGTCTACGCTTTTATCGTCAGACGATGCATTTAATTGGCAATCTCTAATAATTAGGTATACCTCCACCCGCTGCATTCTTAAGCACCACACCTGCATTCTATCACCCCATCGGCTACTGGGCTATAACTCACCATACCTCACTTCCATTTCTAGCATTGACACTCAAAGTGAGTAGCTATTGCATTTCAACGGATCCTTATCCTACGCCAGTTTAAGACCCTTCATCAAACAGAGTAATAGGACAAGATACTATAGTCGCTGATCTGCTCGGGTCTAATTCCGAATCTCCGAGGGCTGCATCCCCTAAGGCCTACATAGCACCTGCGGCGACGCGCATCTACTATTTTACGGCCTTATTTCACAACCTTACTTCCCCGTACTTCCTTGTCCTTGCCATCCCACTTCACAAGTGCCACCTGAACATCGTGCCACCGCCATCGATACGACAACTCGTCAACATAATGGCTCTCCAAGCAGCAGAAAACCAACGCCGGAGCGACTCTGAGGATCTCACTATATCTAACGGAAGCGCCTCTAGCGAGAAGGCCGAGGTCGCGACGGAAAAAAACGTCAATGAGCCCTCAGAGCTAGAGAAAGCGGCGCCCCCGCCGCCTCGGACGGGCCCGCCTCCGCCCCCCAACGGCGGTTTCGTCGCCTGGCTGCACGTGCTCGGCGGCTTCATGTTATTCTTCAACACCTGGGGTATCTTGAATGCCTTCGGTGTCTTCCAGACCTACTACGAAACGGGCCAGCTCTTTGAGCGGTCTTCATCGGACATCTCGTGGATCGGCTCCATCCAGTCCTTCATGGTGCTACTCGGAGGTGTCTTCGCCGGCCCTATCTACGATAGAGGGTATCTGAAACACCTTCTGGTGGTCGGCAGCTTTGGTATCGTGTTCGGGCATATGATGCTGAGTCTCTGCACGCAGTACTGGGAAGTGGTCCTCGCGCAAGGTCTTTGCGTCGGACTGGGAGCCGGCATGCTGTTCGTGCCTTGCGTTTCCATCATCCCCACATACTTCAGCACCAAACTCGGTCTCGCTGTCGGTCTGGCCTCGGCTGGTTCCTCCGTCGGTGGTATCATCTACCCCATCGTGCTGTACCAGCTCCTCGACAAGATCGGGTTCGCCTGGTCGGTGCGTGTCATGGGCTTCATCGCCCTCGGAACCCTAATGATCCCGATCACGGTCATGCGAATGCGGTTTAAGGCTCCCAAGGCTCGATCCATGGTCGACTGGACCGCCTTCAAGGACATCCCCTACATGGCTTTTACCGTCACCACCTTCATCGGCTTCATGGGTCTCAGCATCCTCATCTTCTACGTCTCGTACTACCCCGAGGAGCAAGGCCTCACCAACGAGGCGCTCTCCTTCTACATGGTTCCCATCTTCAACGCCGCATCCTGTTTCGGCCGAGTTCTTCCGAACGCCCTGTCGGACAAGATTGGCGCATTCAACGTCATCGCGCCATGCTCCCTCATCACCGGTGTCCTGATGATCTGCCTAATGGCGGCTCACAGTCAGGGGGCAGTCATCGGCATCGTAGTCCTTGCTGGTTTCTTCAGCGGCGTGTTTATTGCCATGCCTCCTGTTTGCTTCTTCCCCCTGACCCAGGACAAGTCCAAGTTGGGTACCAGGATCGGAATGGGCTTCGGCATGATCGCGTTGGGTCTTCTGATTGGTGGCCCGGTCGCTGGTGCTATCCTCGGCGAGGTAAAGCCGCTGAACTGGTCCGGCCTGTGGGGATTCGGTGGAGGTATGGCTGCCGCTTCGGGTGTGCTGTACGCCGCGCTCAGAGTGTACCGCTCTGGGTTCGCTCTTAACATCAAGGCTTGAAGATGTCCTTGCGGCAACCCTACGGCGCACACGGTGTATCTTCCGAACTCTCGGATTGAGTTCCTCGCTACTTCGGGCGATATTAGAAGTTCTGTTATATAAAAAGCATTCGTTGATTACATATTGTGACGGATATCGTGTGGGATTGGAGTTCCGAGGACGGGCAGATTATTAATTTGAGCATATATAGGTAGTTGGGCGCTGAACTTCCTCGGTGTACATCCTGAACATCAAACAAGCCGCTGTTAGGTTAGCAATGATTATGAGGTGGACACAAAACTTTCCGTTTCTTTAGACCGGCATTCCATAGTAGACTCATAGAATTCGTTAACACATAATCCGATGCCCTACCTACCTCATCGAGTCACTATCGCTCTCATTCCACATTGGAGTCACCATAACTACCAGCTAGATGTAGGCTATTTAAGATCGTAGCCACTCACGAGAAATAGATATTTCAGCTATGAAGCCTCCGATATGGGGAGATGATGAATGGTATAGTATTCTCGACTGCTTTCATTTTAAGACTATGGGTACATTAGGCACATAGGGTGCTACATAAGTGCGTACCCGACAAAACGAAATCGCAGGTGGTCACCAGCTGTTTCCAGCTGGCTTTGACCTCAATTTTGAGGCTATCACCACCACCATAACTATAACCATTACAATAATAACGTTAATAATAGCTTAATTTATATATATAATAATTATAATAAATAAGAGAAATATAGGTTTAAAATATATGATATATAATTATATAAATTGAAATTAAAAATCAAGATAAGGCAATAAAATGGGGCTGATTATCAAAAAATAAGCCCTATATGCACTGTAATCTATCGCTATAATTATAGCACACTTAGTGGACTAGTCTATTGTAAATTCAAGATGCTTCGGAGACTTTTTTTTACCCACTATAAGATTTAGTGAGTGAGCCCACTGAAAGCCCCTGTAGCTACAGCGCTTTTCAGCGCCCCACGCGTTGTAATTACAGCGGTCTTGCAAAAATCGGCCTAATCTTGCTCCGCGATTTTGTTTTGTCGGGTACGCACTAATGTAGCACCGTAGGCACAGGCCCATCCCAAGCTACGCCATCTTCAACGGCAGTACGAATCCACACCTCCACATTTTCAATTTTCCGACCAAGATGCCCAAAACTCAGCTCCAGCTCCCAGATGCCTTTCATAGAGGCTTCCTCACTGCGCACTTAAATGGGGTAACAGTAACATTATCAAGATCCCAAACCCCTAGCTTCGCATAAACATCGTCCGCCACCACGGCGCGTACCTCCTCCTCGGTGTTGGCGCGGACCAGCCACGCGCTGCCGTTGATGGCGAGCCCCTCGTCGGTGCTCTTGGGGTGGGCGGCTAGAGTCGGGCCCGACATGACGATGGTGCCGACTTCGATCAGACCCTTGAGCCGGGCCATGTGGGTGCCCACGTTGCTGAACCGCGTCGCGAGGACGTCCGGCTTGTCCGGGATCTGGACGAGGAAGTCGTTGAGCTGCGACATTGCTGATGTAGGTCTTGGATGTTGTGTGGAGATGCGAATGTCCTTTGTTTTAGACTGATATAGGGTGTTTGAGATGTAGCCAAGGTTAAAGATAGCTAGTTGATGTCTTCGTATGATTTCTATCGGGCGGATGCTTTGTGTCTATTCAGTCAACTGCGTGCTAGTAGAGATCGGGTACTATGATATTGCTATAGGATGATGGCGTTATAGCCCCCTTTTACACGGCCCTCCAACCGCCGTCTATCTCCTGGATAACTGTTACAGCACTGCACCATCTCCACAATTCCTATTTCCTTACCGTATACAAGGAGAAATGTTTTGACGTGCATCGCTTCGTTTATCTTTCGGTCTCCGAGGTGCCGTGATATGCTCTATTTGGCCACGTAACAGGTTCTGGTCTCGTCAAGTCCTTTGCCCGCAAAACCGCGTGGCGTCAATTAATGGCACTCGGTGTGACACGAAAGGGTAGGAAGTGAACCGAGAGACACCATAAAAATGCGAATAGATGTGCATGACACCACGCTATCCTTATCTCCTCTTTTCGCATATAGGAGTTCGTCACATCCCACGAGCGGTGCTTACCCCCTTTCCCGAACCATGCTGATCCGCCCGACCTCCAAGTCAATTCGCCACATCATGCAGCGGAAACGGCATGGAACACCTTCGGTGTCAGATATCGGCCGGAGATAAGATCTTACTTTGTGATCAGGAGAAATTGGAGAGCTATCGGTAATGCGGCAATTGGGCTGGCTCGGGTGCGGAGTTTCTCTCGTTTTCAGCTGAAGAGATGACACCGCCAACCTAGCCCTCCTGAACAATTACCTCGTCCCAGCCTATCAGTATCAAATTGTAAGCACGGAGTAACGTTGTCGACATTTCTAGTAGCTGCTAAAGCCGGGCTGTTGAAGAACCGCTATAGCATGCCAACGTGAGACACGCGCCTACAAGGCATATCATATATCGGCTTGGAGTTTCTGAACTAACAGGCGAGGCAGACATACCACCACACAACGCCATGCTTCGAAGCGCAGTTGTAGCTGGAGTTTCTCTCGCAACGTGTCGAACCACTGTGCTGGTGTAAGTGGTGTCTGAAGGTAAGAATTCCTCAATGTCGTCGAATATTGCCTATATTAGTCAGCAGATCATAAATACAATAAGAATAAGTCAGCTTGTCTTCAATAAAGATGTGTCCAGTGTAGATAATAGTCTAATCATCAAATCCGACTACAATTTGACGATATAACATCCCTCAAAGCTAGCAACTTAATAAAATAAGGCAATCACAATAGGAATTAAAATGGGCAGCATCGAGAAGATCCCCGAGACGGCACCCGATGCCATCCCGACAGTGGATATTAGCGCCTTCACCGCCCCGAATGCTTCGGCGCAGGCAAAGCAGGCCGTTGTCGATGCCGTGCGCTACGCCTGCACGACCTACGGCTTCTTTTACCTCGCCGGCCACGGCGTAAGCGCCGAGAAGCGTGAAGGAATCCTCGACTGTGCCAAGAGATTCTTCGATCTCCCCATGGAGGAGCGCATGGACGTCTGGATTGGCAAGTCCATGGGCAAGTCTTTCCGCGGATATGAGCCCCCGGGAATCCAGACCCACCAGAAGGGTCTTTTGCCTGATATTAAGGAGGTAAGCGAATGACAAATTCTTCGTAAAGGGGGCCAGAAAAGGGGGGAAGACAAGGAGAGTCGAAAAGAAAGTACGAGATTGCTAATAAGTGTCCCACTCCAGTGCTTCATCATCGGCCACGAAGTTCCCGCCGACCACCCCGATGCCGGCACCTTCTCCACCGGCCCCAACCTGTGGCCCAAGGCCCTCAAGGACGAGGAGTTCCGTACCCCTATCATGGACTACCAGGCTACCATGCTTGACCTGTCCAAGACGCTTCTGAAGATCCTCGCCCGCGGTCTTCCCAAGGTCTGGGGCCACTCTCCCGACGTGATGGACCAATTCGCCGAGAACGATCCGTCCATGCCAATGAGATTGCTACACTACGCTCCCCAGGAGGTCCTCGACGAGCGACAGTTCGGCGGTACGTTCCTTACCCCTACCCCTGACTCTTATTAATCCACATCTAATCCTAATCTCACCACCTGCAGTGGGCGACCACACCGACTTCGGCGGCATCGCCATCCTCCTTCAGGAGCTCAACACCAAGGGGCTCGAGGTGTGGTACCCGCCGACGGAGACGTGGATCGCAGTCCCGCCTAAGGAGGACACGTACGTGATCAACATGGGCGACATGATGCAGAAGTGGACGGCGGGCTACTACCGCAGCGCGCGCCACCGCGTCATCACCTCGGGCACCAGCCACCGGTACTCGGTGCCGTGGTTCCTCAACGGCCAGCTCAAGCTCAGGTGCCAGGCCCTCGACGGCTCCGGTGTCGAGACCGTCGTCGGCGAGCACATCCGCCAGCGCCTCATCGCCACCATGGGCGAGGCCGGCAAGGCGCTCCGATAGATTATTAGTACGGTATAACATTGAGGATAGGTGAAGGGTGTCTATGTGTACCTAGGTAGCTAAAGGGAGAATGTTCGCGACGTGCAATATTACTGATTTCTTGCTTGGACTTTAGGGACTGTTCTCCAAGAATTTCCTTTGTAGGAGGTAGATAAGCAGGCAGTTATACCAGGATGACAGTTGAACAAACGCCTTCAAAACTGATTCCATCGTGCACCCATAAACAGTAAGCCTCGGTTGAGGCCCAAGGGTGGGTGCCTTAGGTAACTATTTTGGGTATGATGTACCTAGTAACCAAATGGAAATTAGAATATTCTAAGTTATTATATTGGTATTATCTAATCGTCACACATTGATATTCATAAGATTAATAACATAGTCTACCTGTCCACGGTTTTAGAATGGAGAGGATCAGCCTACGCCATAGTCAGGGCCTTCACCAGACCAAGTCTGTCTCATTGCTATTTCATCCTATGTTTTTTCTCTGTCAGCGCTTCCCGCCCTTTCTTTTCCCCTGGGTAAGATGGTAATTTGCGTAGATAACTCTCTGGTAGTAGGAAGCTAGGGATAACAGGTTCAGGCAACCTCTAGGCTTTGCTACTTATTTATAAAAAGGTTCGTGGCAGTCGGATCCATAACTCCTCCCGCAACAAAGTATCGTTCACCTACCTAGCTACTGCTTCACTAACCCCACGATGTTCTCGCAAATTTACCAAGAGTTTCAATCCTACTGTTACTTGTTATTTGTAACCGCACGGTACCATGTGCTCAAGATGGTGAGAGTTTCCCCGACCTCCGCAAGCGGTGTTTTCATGCTTGTTAACCTTTCTCGTGATCCAAACAGGAAGTGGCAAGTTCTGGTGCTATCGCGGCTCCCATCAAGCGATCTTCCGAGCCGCTGCAGCGTGCCCATATCATCCTCGAACATAACCGAAGGCGCGCCACCCACATCTCATACCTGGGGTACGTCCGATATCAAAGACATAGCACCTATTATGCGACGAGTCGAAGAAGATACGATGCTCCAAACCGATCTCACCGAGCCGACGATGAAGGCTATCCTCGACATCGCCAATCAACTCGACAAACTTGTCAGAGAGCAAGAGGCCTAGACCAAGAGCGCGGCGGGATTCTGTCTTTTCACCTGCAGCTTCAGAGGCGGACCAAAGGAGCAGGAACGACTTGAGCAGCTGAAAAAGGATCTCTTCCAATACAGGGACCTGCTGGTAGTGGGTGTGATAGCGAGTGTCGTACCTTCAGGAATGACGCTGGACGTAAAAGGCGTCGAGACGGATGCGGTGAATTTTGTGCAGAACGTTCGCATGATCCACACATCAGAGAACTGGGACTGCGATTAGGATAATATTCAAGACGTCGATATGCGTGGCGCTTTGCTCATGAGCGACTCTGCAGCGACCCCAGAGGAGCAAGAGAGATTTGATGACGATCTGAGAGACAAGCAGGAAAGGCTTGATAATTTGATTAGGTACCGGGGCGTTCCATACAAGATCAAAGGAGACATCTTTGCCATTAGTTAGGGTATGACTTGTTACATATGGGATGAGAACCGCAATTTTGAAGGAGTCAGGGGATGGTATAAGGGCATAAAGACTGGCTACGCTCGGATTTAATGCGGGCTCGGTTCCGACAGGAGAATCCTCTATTTCCCCTTTCCCCCTATGAAGACCCTTTTATGACTATTCCTAATCCGTTATTCTACCTTACGTTAAAAATCTTCAGGTTAGACATTCGCGAGTATTTTACCACAAGCTTCAGCGACGAAGAAGGGCGCTTTTTGTAGCGTTCGACATTGTTCTCCTTACTAGGACTAGAAGTGTGAACTCCCAAGCTGGAGTCTTGGCTTTCCTGATCGTTGATTACCCAAGTATATGTCAGCAAGTACGCATCGACACCAGCAGACTTACTAGCCTACACGCATTACTATGCCACTGTGTCTCCCGTTCACGAGCCGTGCCCCTCCGCCCCCCTTTTCGTATGCAAGACATGCGGGAGGTGCACCCCCGCAGCTGTAACTACACACCCACATGGATGCCTAGATGCTTCATGGGATCTCGTGCCGATATGTGAGATGCGGCTAACCATGGATCAGTCGTATATGGTTGAGTAGGTACCTACCTTGCCCACCTGACATATCCGCAACACGCGTGGAAACAGGGAGAGACCTGGTATACTCCGCCCTCACGTGGAAGCAAGGAATACGATCCATGGGAGCACGTTGGATGATGCATCTTGCATATCTAGGCAGCTTCCTTAGATAGAAAAACCTGGAAGTGGTATGTGTCTAAGAGAATGTACTTCATGTAACTATACGCCGAATATCTCCGTCTCCACTACACCCAGGAACCGGGCTCGCCATGCTAGGTGTAGCAGACATCCTACGAAGGGTGATGTGACAAATAATGAGGAGGGTTGCAAATGACTAACATCTGTTGCGGTAATAGAATGCCGTTGGGTAGGGAGATAGAATACACTGTTCTAACGCAGCGTCTTTGTGACCATAAATTTAAGTCAAGGTTGTTATAAACTCGCCTCACTCAATCTCAAAGTTTGGGCTACCATAAGGAAGCTCGCGCCTTATAATAGTATCTCAATTGTTCATTTTGAGTCTTAGTTCGTCAGTGTACTCCTAGACCATGTAATCATAAGGCGTATATCCTAAGAATACATCAATCCTCTCCCCTTTCCTCTTTTTTCATTCCGTCCCCATCGCCATCGCATCAGTCCCAAAGTTCGACCCCCTCCAATCCGGGTATCACCGCCTCAGCCCCCCCTGCCCACCCACATTCTCCAAAGCGCTCCTCACAATCCCCAATGCCTCGTCGACAACCTCGTCCCCGCGGCGCCACGTGTACAGCGCGACGCCCTGGCGCTCCAGCGTTTCCTGCGCGCGCTGCAGCCGGCGCCGCCATAGATCCAGCTTCTTGTTTGGCGGCGTCGTGGCGCCGCTACCTCCCCCATATCCACCATTCCCTCCATTCCCTCCATTCCCACTCCCGCCATAAGTGTAACTACCATATGTCGTCGAGGCACCATACACAGGCGGCGGCAAAACATCCGAGTCCAGATCCGAGTCCCCGGTCCGGCGGCGGCTCAGATTATTCGCGGTCGCGGCCATCCGCGGGCTCGAGGCCGCCGTCGACGTGTTACTGGTAACGGAAGACGGCGTGCCGCGGCGCCGCGGGGGAGGCGGGGGCGCACCTTTGGACGCGGAGCCCGAGACGGGCGTCGAGCTGCTGCTTCGGGTCTTCGTTAGTCCCGAGTACTTGTCTCTCGCGCCCGTCTGGTCGGACGAGTTGTGCATCTGCGCCAGTGGGCTGGGCGTGATGGTCCTGGTGGTCGGCCCCGACTGGCTTGTCTTACGCGGCTGAGGCGGCGTCGGGGGGTTCTTGGTAGTCCCGTTTTCTTTTACTTTTTCTGTCTCGCTGTTGGTAGTTAGTAGCGGGAGGGCTGGCGAGCTCTGGAGCGAACTCGGTTTTGCCGGCCTGGGTGGGGGCGGTTTGCGCCCTAATAGATCCGTAGGTCTCGTTCTCGCCGTAGGTGGTTCCTCGTTGGGTTCTGATTCGACCCGCCGTAGAGGTTCCAGTTCTTCGGAAAAGTCGATGAGATCCTCTGCGTCGGGTTGGCTCGTGGGTTTCGGTGAGCTTGCCACTCGAGGAGGTAGCGGGGGCCTACTGGATATGTTGCCGTCTTTACTGGCGGCACTCCTGTTAGACCCCTGGTCAAGCCGGAACCCGGAATCGAAATAGCCTGCTTGTTCGGGTGTTGTTACGTCGCGGATGAAAATCGCCGCAATTCTGCCTGGATTTGCAACGGCCAGCTCCGTATACACTTCAAGATCCGCCTCTCCACTGTCGCCGACCAGCAAGAACTTTCTCTCCGGGAAGTCCTTCATGATCTTCTCGAGAGTACCCTTCTTGCGCTCGGCTACCGGCTCGAAAATACCTTGCAGCATACCAGTGTACGCCTTGAGGTGAAGCGACCCCGGTGGCAGGCCGGCGAGCTTGAAGTAAGTAGCCAGCACTGGGAACAGTTGCCACGGGCTGTTGGAGCAATAGTGAATTTGCACGCCGAGATCGTACATTGCACCATACCATTCTCGCACTCCGTCCACGGTAAGATCGTGAAGTTCACGAACGAACGTATTCCGAAATATCTCCTTGGCGCCGAGCGAAATGTTAGACCGCTTAATAGTATCGTCGATGTCACTGATGAGGCTCACGCCCCTCGGTTCGATGATCTGCACGGGCTCCGTGCAAGAGATATCCTCGTTTGCCAGTACGCGCACATGCGTCGGTATAAAATCGAGTGCTGCTCTGATTGTAAAATGTCCCGAGTCGTTGGTCTTTACGGTCCGAGATTGAGCCTTTGCTTCGTTGTAAAAGAATAACGTGATCGGTATCTCAACTAATGGCGTCGTCATAAATGGCGCAATACGCGCCATGAGATTCGCGTTGGCGACTGCTAACTCCGCGTCGCTCAATTCTGTCCCTCCAGCTGTATTCGTGCGCCCTCGAAGCGTGGGCGACGAAGGCGCCGACGACGGTGGAGAGGAAGGCGATAGACTCCGGGTCTGTATTCGCTCACCATGCCGTCGTCTACTTCCTTCGCCCTCGGAATCCTCGTCTCTCGGGCTTTCACTGTAGCCTCCTTTCTGGGCGGCTTCCTCCTCGGCTCGGCCTCTGCGCTCAATTTCTTTAGCTTCTCGCGCAATTCTCTCCCGTTCCCGTTCCTCCTCATGCTGCCGGTGTATCTCTGACAGAGATGGTGCGGCGGCCGATGGATCAGTTTGTTGTACCCTTGGGGTCGGAATGCCGCTCAATTGCCTCGCCAATCCAATCAATATGCGATTGCGACGCGTCATTGGCCCTCTGTGCGGGTTATATATCCAGCCGCGGACATCCACATCCACGATAGCCTTCTCATCTTCGTGTCGCGACCACTCGTCTCTCCAGTAATCTTGCTCGTTCATGCCCATAGTCGACGTATGGGGAGGGCCTCCGGGATTTTCAAACTGCCTCGGCTGTGTTTTAACGTGCCTCTTTGCATACGACGGGAACAAGACCATTTGCTCATTGCCCTTCGTCACAATGGCCACTTGGGGGAAGGACCCCGGTATCGTGATCTTGGACGCCTCCGGCGTATCGATCTCCTTAGACCTTGTCTGATAATACGACTCCTTGATCTCGCCGGCAGCCGCAGCGCCAGCCCTGTATATACTCCCCGCCATGGCCGCTAGCTTTTTTCTTCTGGCGCCCCTTTCGCGGCCGCCTTCGGCGCCGTAATTGCCGCTCCCCGCGCCATATCCCGGCATAGATGTCATCTTAGCTGCACCGGTAGTCGCTCTCGTTCCATCCTTCGCACAGGTCAGCCGTCGCGCGTGATCGACGATTCGCGACTGTTCACGGCGACGGCGCTGACGATCGAGGATGAAGTGGTAGATGCGACTCTGGACGCGGTGCTTGTAGTAAGGGAGGGTATCGAGGTGAAATCCAATGAGGCGCTCGCGGTATCGTTCACGTAGGCTGCGAGGGAAGAGGTATTGGATAAGGCTCTGCCTGTGGTGCGGGTGAGGATGCTGGCGCGTTCGCGGGAGGAAGAATCGACGTGGGGGAGCCACGTTGGAGAGTTGAAGAGATTCAACACGTTGCGACCGTATGCCCACCTACTCACTGGGAAGCGAGTCTATATAGGTATACACGCGTGAGTAGACTAAGTCGTATATGTACATTGGCAGACAGCCAGGCTCGTCGGCGATAAGTGTGAATGACTCGGACGTTACAGCCACGTGCTTCAGCCGGTGGAACAACACTTTGGAATATGATATTGGACAGCGGCCAATGAAGTTAACACATGGTTTATAGATCAGGGCGAGTCCTGTAGGGTTGAGGCTCTCGCGACACACATGAATTGGTCAAATGATATGGTAAAGTGAAGAAATTGGATGCAAAGGTGGGGCTGCGATGACTGCAGGCTGGTGACATCAGTAATCTTGCCTACTGCCCCCATCCCCTCCCCCCGGGGACAGGGGTAGAGGGGTAGGGGTATTTAGGTATCTTACGTAGGAGCCAGTCTTACTATAAATCGTCCAACGATAGGCCGAATAGATCGATTCGTAACTATTAAATTCCTACTAGTATTGGTATCGATATCACGCCTCGACTATCTCTTCTTCCCCTTCGGCTTCGCTGCGGTCTTGGGCTTTTTCTTATCATTTTTCAAGTTGAGAACAGCCCCTCTGCCTGCTCGCTCGGCGGAACCCTTCTTCCACATGCCCTCAGTCCTCACCGATCTTGCGTCCAGCTTCTTCCTGTCCTTGTTGCTCAGCTTGCCGTTGCCTTTCTTCTTGAGCGACTCCTTAAGTCCGTTTAGCTCTGCTCGACCCGCTTCCTGGGCCTTCTTCTTGTCGTGCTGAGTTTCAAACCATGTCCGCTTCGGCCGTGACTTGATCTCATCCTCGTGCAGCACCATATTCTCTCCCTTTTTGATCTGCATCTCTACCTGCGCCATCTGCTTCTCTTCTTTCTCTTCCTTCGCGATAGCTTCAATCTCGTCCTCCATCTCGTCGATTTGGTTTTGCCACTTGTCGGCGTCAGCCGGATCGATGATCAGACTGCTGATCTTAGCTCCCTGAGCTTTTCCTGCTCTCACTGCTGCCTTGACTACTTTGCGATCAGGCTCCGCGGCTAGTGTCACAGCAACACCTGAGCGTCCAGCTCGCGCAGTACGACCAACACGATGCACGTAGATCTCCACAGTTTGAGGTCCCTCATAGTTGATGACCGTATCCACACCCTTGATATCTAGACCACGTGAAGCCAGATCAGTCGCAAGCAAGAATGACACCTTACCATCACGGAAGGCCTCGACACTTGATATACGCTACAGCTAGTTAGTATATGTGTGCTCGAACGGACTTGGAGAGGATGGCTTACTTGTGCCTGGTTCATGCTTCCATGGAGCTCGGCACAGGATAAATTGAACAAGGCGAATATGATCCGAGCGCGGTGTGCCTCCTTCTTCTGCCTGAAGAATATGATAACTCGTTCGGTGTGCATCGTCTTGCAGATATGGATAAGATAGCCCATCCTCTTCTCTTCTCGTCCAGGTCTCAGCCTCACAAACTTCTGCTCCAGCTTGTCATTTGTCTTCCTCTTGGTATCCACCATCACTCTTACGGGTTTATTCAGACCGGCACGGATAAGCCGGTCGACGGTTGAGGTCATAGTAGCTGAGAACAGCATGGTCTGTCGCGACTTAGGCAGAGTGGTAAGGATCTCGTTCAATTCGTCCGCAAAACCGTCTTCCAACATGCGGTCAGCCTCATCCAGGACGAGAATCTCTATAGTATCCGTAGAAAAGCTTGCCGAGTTGCGCATATGATCAATGAACCGACCCGGTGTCGCGATGATGACGTCGGGTCTTAGGCGTAATTCTGCTTCCTGGACCTTCAGGCTCAATCCACCAACTGCCAAACAGAATTTGATATCCGTGTGGCTCGCGAGCTTGGTTGCTACAGCGTGACACTGGATGGCAAGTTCTCGAGTAGGCGTCAAAATAACCACTCGGCTTGTCGGGATTTTATTGGGTCTGTATAGCAATCGCTCTAGGATCGGGACTACGAAGGCGGCAGTCTTTCCAGAACCTGTAACTGCACCACCGACTAAGTCCTTGCCCTCCAGCGCGAGTGGTATCGTCTTCGCTTGGATCGGGGTGGGCTCGTTGAAACCGACCGAGTTGAGTCCGCGCAGGATGGGCCGTGACAGAGACATGGTTTGGAAAGATGATTTGCCTTTTTGCTTGCCCGCTGGCTTCTTTTCCTCGGGCGCAAAGAACGCTTCTCTTTTCGCCATCTCTTCGGGGTCTTCTTCATCGTCGTCTGTGTCATTGGATTCGGCATCATCGTCAGGGTGGTCAACGGGTGTTGCGACAGAATCGTTGTCGGAAGCTTCGTCGCCATTTTCGTTTTGATCTTCCTCATCAAATTCGTCTTCAGCTGCATCATCGCCCGACTCTTCGTCAGAGGCCGCACCCATACCAAACCCGTCCTCGGCTAGGACCTCGTCGTCTTGGTCGTCTAGTTCAATATCCACATCTTCGTTCTCATCGCCAGCGCCGTCTATATCTTCCTTGTTGCCATGGACTTCAGGCTCAGCTCCCTTGTGGCCGCCTCTCCGCCGTCGCACAATCTCATCTACATCGACAATCCTCTTGTTCCCATTCATGCCCTTTTTGGCGCCATCGAAACCCCAACCCTCAAAGTCCTCTGGGCGGAAATCCGTGGTACCGTCTTCCGCAAATTCGAAGTCCGAGTCCATGGCTCCGTCATCATCGGCTTTCTTGCCCCAGACGCCATTCTCCTCGTCTTCGTACATTTGGGCGGATTTCTTGTTCTTCTTGGCCTTCTTCTTGGGCGGGTTAGACTCGGGGATTTCCTCCTCTTCGTTGGGGAGTTCCTCATTGTCGGACAAGGTGTATATAAAGTCATCGGTCTTGCGTTTGGAAGCCATGTTGAAATGGGAAGCGGATTATGTTGACCCGTGCGTGCAATTAGTTCGCTGAGCAGCGGACGGTAAGAGAAATGATGGATATCCGTAAATTTATTTTTATTGCCGGGCGGTGTAGATAGCGCCGATAGGGACCCACCACCCCGCCAATTCCTTCTATTTATTCCGTACAGGTGATTCTTCTACGTTAACCGCATTGACCGCCTTTTGCAACAGCGCCCCATTTGCAACAACCCACCACTTTTACACCTTATTTTGTAATTAATTCAAAACAATTAAATTT